>JAZHYW010023036.1:0-132264 GCA_037355805.1 Ixodes ricinus | reverse complement strand
AATTAGGTCTCTCGACTGAAGCCCCGATAAAGAAAAACGGTTTACCAAAAAGCAACACGACGGGGAGTAGACGGGGAGCGTGCTTGTGTGTTTGTGCGCGCGTGCGTGCGTGCCTGCGTGAATGTGCATGTTCATGTGCGTTCCCATGTGTGTGCGTTCCGGTGTGCCCGTTCTTGTTCGTGTGCATGTGTGCTTGTATGTGCGTGCGTATGCACGTGCGTGTGAGTGCGCATGTGTGCATCTGGGTGCATGTGAATTTGCGTGTTTGTGTGTGGGTGTGCATAAATGTGGATATGTATGTGCACGCGCGTTTGCCCAGTGCATGTGTGCGTGTGTGCCTACAAATTAGAATGCTATCGCATTTAATAACTAGCTCTAATACGGGTGTTTGATCTGTTTGATGTGGTTTTATGGTAGTTTAATTGTCTGGTGCATTCTGGGAAAAGTTCGGGTGAGAATATGGTAATGCATCCCTTTTTGAATCTGACAACTTTGATCACCAAGGTCCTTGATAGAATAGGTGTCAACTAGGGCTGGGCGTCGATTAAAAGTTTTAACCCGATTAATCGCCACCCTTTAATCGATTAATTAATCGATTAATCGGCTGCGTTGATTTTTATAAATATTATATTAAAAAGAATGCAACAACTGGTCTTGCCTTTAAAGACCTATTTTACTGTATGTTACATGGCGCAAAGGACATTTAGAATTGACGATATAGTTCAACGATTCAAAGACTCGCATATTTTTGCTCCAGCTCCGAAGACAAAGAAGTTTTGTCCACATTCTCCAAAGGAAGACAAGAAGTCAGGGCTTGGGCAATGCTTTCTTCTTTCTTCGGAGAAAGGAATGTCGATGAGAAGGCGTTGATTGTTGTCTGCGTTCTGGCGGATGGTCCTTGTTGCAGCTACATGGGTGCTTCGCTCGTAGGCGATACTGAAGTGAACTTACGCTTCCACTGTTCGAAAACGGCTTTTTACAGAAATGATGCAGTGAACTTCCTTCGAGTCAAAAATTACCGCTGGAGTTTACTTTAAACCCAAACTTTCCAGCAAGTTTGCCTTTCATGCTCGTGAACACGTCCATTTTTACGAGCCGAATACTGGAACAAGTAACCATGGAGTTGTTAGCTACCAGCTTGTTTTTCTGCTTGTTGGTCTTGCCTGGGCAGGATATGTAATAGATCCTCAACACGTGAAGTTTCGCGGTCGCGCGGGGATCAAATGCGGACCCGGCGTGTTCGTAGGCCTCGACAGAGCTGTAATGTATATCCTCGAACACGTGACGCTTCGCGAGCGCGAGAATTGAACTTTGTTCATAGCACCTGGCTGGGAACGGAAAACCGCTCGGAACTGAACGACCGGATACACGCCACGCAGCGTTGTCCTTAGGGAGGGGGGGAGGCATGAGTCACCCCTAGTTCGGGCAGGTCTCCCAGGATAGAGCCATGCGTGCGTCCACTTCACTTCTTTTTAAGTACCGATTAAAAAAGCGATTAACCGGTTAAAAAATTTGATCGCGATTAAAGCCTTAATCGATTAATCGGAAGAGTTAATCGATCAATTGCCCAGCCCTAGTGTCAACTACATATTAACATAAAAAACGGGGGATTTCTGTGTTTAGATTGTAACGGAAATCCATAATAAATAGGTATATTTACGACCTGCTCTCAAGATCAAATCTGCTGAAGCGGACAGGTGGGTATGAGCAAAGAGTGGTAAAGCAAGAAAACAAAAATGGAGTTGCTATTTTGAGGTGTCACCGATTATAGCTGAACGACTTAACACGTTTCTGAATCTTTTGCCTAACTTGATATTTTTCCAGCTACTCTTTTTTGCGCCGATGACGAAAGTCATCCCAGGATTCACGCAACGTGAAATTGTCAGGAGGCCTTCAATTTGACAACTTTACAGATAAAATTTCACGGTGAAAGTTGCAAACACCTGTCAGTTTCTTTTAATGAACAAATAACAGCTAGACCAGGGTATAAATAGCTTTTTCGTTGACGCAGTGTTCCAGAAAGACACTTCGGATTATTGTCAAATTTTCTGAAAACAAAAACAAACACTGAAAACGTTTTGACATGAAGTATTAAATACTGTTCTATATGACATTGTACGGTTATATCCATTAGTTTTTATTAAAAAAGGTTAGAAATTTTGAGTGCATTTTTAAGGAAGCATGTACAATAATCATAGCTTCTTGTATTGCTTCAAATAATTTTCATAATCACGAGGCTTTGTTCGGACATAGCTATGGACGTCATTGTACTGAAATAAAAATTGATATGTAAATATTTTTTCATTAAAAAATACACTTCCTTAAAATGCTGGAAATTGAAAGACCGCGGTTTTGGGATTTTGAATGTAAATTAAAATAGTTATTGGTGTCTGTTTGTTTCACATGTTGTTCCACAAGCACATTCCTATACCAGTGTCTAGTTCCCGTTCATCGAAGTTCGAAATTTAATTTAAGTTTTCAGAATTATTTATCCGTTGAATATAAATGTAGCCTCAAAACTGATTAATCTATAGAGTATCTTGTATGTGCAAGATACACGTTGTTTGTTTGGCATGCAACTCCCAGAGATAGATTTTTAGCTTCACAGGAGAGCGCTCTAGGTCATCACACATTTTGATTTATGCAGTGAACTCTTCTTAATAAACTGCAAGGCTGCAGATTTATTAGTTTGGGAGCCATCTTAATCGGTACAACAAAGTGCTAGAATTTCGTTATCATATCTCCCACATCTTCAATATGTTTTGTGGTTCTTAAGCAGCGTGAAAAGAGTAAGCTAAGCTGTAGAACACTGTTCAGATGAAAATAGGACGTTTATTTGTTGACGGTTGCTGATGGCGGTTGCCACCTGTTGATCTTCATGAAAAGAATTTTCAGATTCAATTGCCTGTAAAAATCAAAGGCACGTTTTTAATTAAGATAAAGTCTCAAAACGTGGTACCAGTTACATTTTGTTTAAACTAGAACTTTCTCTTCGAAATTGAATTCAAGGATACGACAAGTTAGTTATCAGCAATAAGTGGAAGAGTCCTAGTTGGCACACATTTTTCATAGTCAAGAATGGCTCGATACGATATAAAAAAATTATCTTGTTTTATGGAAGGGCATAATGAGGCAAGTGTCACGTCAACGAAATATAAATGACAGTTAATTGGAACACCTACACATAATCAATACGTACAATGTTTCAGATGAGATTATACTGAAAAGTTACAGCCGGTAGCCGAGCCCGTAGCCGTAGGCTCCCAGACCGTGACCATAGCGAAGTCCGTAGGTTCCCAGACCGTGACCATAACGAAGTCCGTAGGAGCCGAGACCATAGCCGTAGGCGGGGACGGTATGGTGGAACTTGGCGACCGCCGGGGCGGTGTAGGTGTGGACCTTGGCGACCGCCGGGGCGGTGTAAACAGTGGCCACAGCCGGGGCCGCGTGGACGGTGGCGTAGCGGGCAACGGGAGTGGCCACGGGGTGCTGGGTGTGGTAGCTGCTCACGCTGGACACCTTGGAGACGGCGGCGCCGTGATGAACGGAGGTGACGGCCGGAGCTGCGGCGACGACCTTGGTGTACACTGGGGCAGCCTGATAGGTGGCTACCGGAGCAGCGTAGCCGTAGTAGGGACTGGCGTAGCCGGCAAAAGCACAGCTACTGGCCAGTGCCACGAGAAGGCAGGCATGGAGCTGGAGGAAAAACATGCGGCCATATATGCAACCGGCGTAATATTCTATGATGAATGGCAGAATAGCAATGTGCGGCAACGCGCTTGTATGACGTCATGCCGCTGCGATGGCACTGCTGTTGACAAGACGCGCGCGGAGACGCTTCGAGTGAATCTGGTTTCTGCGCGGGCAAACACGAACTTCCTTGCAAACAGTGTGTTGATCTATAAGTGTATTTCTACGACCTTCTTCCTCGTAAATATAAAATCGTTAATTCTTTCTTGTACCTGGTTCCATCCCGAACTTTGCGCCGCTGACAGGTGAGCGGGAAGGCAACAGAGACTATTGTGGAGTCATTTACATTCGAATACAGGACACCTGCTTAGTCAGTATAGACTACCGATGTACTATACTGGCCCGCTCAGGTTTGTAGAAATAGAAGTTAATGCACGTTGTACATAAATATAGGGCCTCTGCTTTCTTGTGGTTTGATTTCTTCAAACGCAATTGGCGAGTTAGTGTTTGTTTTTAAATAATTTATGCATGCCCTTAGAAATAAAGTCAATTTTAGCTACTCGTTTACAGCAAAACATTTTATGGCCTCCAGTATACATTCTAACATTGTATTTATATTCTAAAAAAAAGTCAGGAAAAACTAAACAACCTGCTAATGAACTGGGTATAAAATCGACAAGGGGCGTTTGTAAAACAAAAAAACAAAAAAACGAGCCTCTTCGTTACAGCTTGAATTGTGGAGTTCAGAGAACGTAGCTCACACAGCACGATTGCAGAGCTTCAAAAAGATGAACCCCCGTACACTTACGGCAATCATGGTTGGTTGTAGCTCAGTCGGCGATGGACAACGGCTTGTAAAGTGAAGAAATTGGCTACTCTTTATATACCTATATCGCGGTGGAGGGCGCGCTGAGAAAGAAGAACGTAGACCTCGTCGTCACTCATAGGCCACAATATAGATATTGCGCTTGATAATATTATGAATGAAAGATAAAATTTAAAAAAAAAGCGAAGAGAGGGTGTGGTTGTGAAGATCGTGCGCATCACCGTAACTGGACCTTGAGTGTCCACCGGTCATAAGGCACGGCACACACACACACTAGCCAGTCTACAGTCAGCTATTCGCCGAGTTGTGATTGCAATCTTTCGCAGTAATTGCATTTGTGTAGCGGGTTCATTTTAAACTTAGAAACTATATGCACGGGTACATACCATGTCGGGGGTTCGCAGGGATGTCGTCATCATAAGGGAGAGCTATGTGACCATGTATCTCATAAATTATTCTTAAAGCGTAAAACGTAAGAGGAAAAATATGTTTTCTCAGAAAGAGAGGACGCGCAAACAAATATGTCTGGCATTCCGAAGCGTTCCGCGACCAGCCAGACAGCGAACTCGTGATGGAGTACTCTGCACATGATCGATGATACCAGGGGGCCTCACGGCTGACGCGGTCTCCAAACAACCACTTGATCTGGGTTTCTGAATTCGGACGGAGGGCTTCGTCGAATGTTTTGACGACCTTGAAATACGTGCTTGGAGCACTGTGGTAACCCGGAGTCATACCATTGAGTTTCAGAACAAATACCTGGACATTAAAAATAGAAATACAATCTTAAGGGTGTACAGCAGCTTGCCTCAGGGATAACACATTAATGGATGTTGCAGCACCACACTTAGGATGCTGGGGAAGACCCGAAAAATAAAATGCTGGCGGTAAAATGAATGCGGAGCTGCAAGTTTACAACCAACAATTAGCACCACATGGAGCTCTCAGATGCACGAAAACAGAAAACACAGACGCAATAAGTGATGCACGAGAGAAGCACCAAGACCACTGGTAACAGCTCTACCGCCTTATATACTCGATAATTTAAAATAATTAATTTACATATCTTAGTGCAATAAGTGAGTCTTCAAGTGAAACCATCAGCACAAGTATTAAATATTCAAAATTGGCGCTGAAACTACGTCGGGTAATGAAAATGTCTGTGCGGCAGAACATTCTTAAAGAAAGGTGTTTTGCCTCCTTTCCCCGTGGTTCCCTTTTTGACACCCTTTTTACACCAGTCAGAAATGCGGGGTGCTCATTTCAACTTCACCCTATTTTACGGTTAGAAACGGTCTATTACGTCGAAATAAGGGTTTTGAAAGGGTGTTGCCATAGGTGTTAATTCTCTGAAACAGTGTAAAATGTTTATTGTGTATTTACGAACATGAAGGGGCAAACGAATGTATACTGAATGCTTCATTTAAGAATTTTTCCAATGATAATCGTTTTCCGAGTGAATCTTCTGGGCTATGCCGGCCAGTACAAAACACGTTGCATATTTTCAGCATGTTTTAAAAACAATACAGGTTCTTTGTTTTCTTTTTTAACGGAAAAATAAATTTCGTGTTGCCGAGCGCTAATTTCCCCCGAATGTAGCGCTAACGGTCCGACCAGATGCCAAAGATTTAGCCCTAACCGTTACCTTATTCTTTAGTTACAAGTGATTTTCTTTAAAAAAAGAAATCAATGTGAAAATGAGGGTTGTTCGTGTTAACTGGCGCCATTCAGTTTCATGTATTGGAGATCCAGTAACTCCATCGGCTACCATTTTCCCATTAAAGATAAAAATAAAAATCACTTAAATTTTAAATGAGATAACGGTTAGTTCTGAATATTTGTCATCTGGTTTGAACCTTTAGTGCTATATTTTGGCGGAGAATGAACGTTCAAGAGTTTTTTGGTGAAAACACCCAGTTTTTGTGAAAACCCTAACTGAAAAAACAAAACAAAAAAACAGTGATACGCGTTAAATATTTGTTGTGTGGAAATATATCCAAGCGCGCTCCCGCATCAGTCTTAGGTAACATAGTATCATGCAACACATTTATCCAGGACGTAGACAACAAACGCATACTCGGTCATTAGTTTTGCGATATCTATTTAATAATAATAATAATAATAATAATAATAATAATAATAATAATAATAATATCTTTATTTCCATCAATCTTGATGGGGGAGCCCGAGGAAAAAAGCTGCGATATGCAGCTTGACTGGTCCTCGGTCCCCTTACAGTGGTCAACGGCAAGCATCGAGAAACAAAGATGAAAATCACATTAAGTAGCAGCTGAAGGTATTGTTAACAGAAAAACAAAACAAAACATATAACGTTTTATGAAAAGAATGCATCACGTACAAAAATATCCACGCAAGTCTTTGAAAGTCAAGTTTTCAAGGGAAACATTACTACTGCAAAAAGAATTTAACAAATTTGGAAGAGTAAATTGAAGCATCTGAGAGCCATAGTTCGTTCGCTGAGTAACCATCTTCCACTTCTCCGCGTGACGAGTAGAATACACTGGTGAACTTTCCTCCAACAATGCAAGATTTTCTAAGAAACGTGTGCCCTTTATTCTTTCACTCTTAAAACTGGTACAAAGTCGATATGAATACAATTTGTGAACATCAATTATCCTATAGGTTTTAAATAATTCAGCAGTGTGAAAATCAAAAGGTACATTACCTATACATCTGAGTATTTTCTTTTGTAGTATGAACAGTTTTTCAATATTAGTTAACGTTGATGTACCCCAAACGAGGTAGCAGTAG
Source organism: Ixodes ricinus (assembly GCA_037355805.1). Lineage (NCBI taxonomy): Eukaryota > Metazoa > Arthropoda > Arachnida > Ixodida > Ixodidae > Ixodes > Ixodes ricinus. Next base: position 124,976 of record JAZHYW010023036.1, on the reverse strand, counting down.
GCTAAGTGGGAGTAAAACAAGGAGTTATAGATCAAGAGTTTCACATTTGTTGGCAATATGTAACGGTAGCGATTCACAATCCCTACCACGCGAGCTAGTTTTGGAATAATATAGTTTATATGGCTATCCCAGGACATATTTTCACTAAAAAATACTCCGAGAGTTTTAAAACAACTGACTATTTCAATTCGAGACGAATTAAAACGGAGAAGCTTAGACACCACCACAGGTTTATTTTTTGGACGAAAAATAACAGCTTTTGTTTTACTAGTATTTACTGTCAACGAGTTACTATCACCCCAAGATTTAATTCTAGACAAAGTTAAGTTAGCCATATCAATTAGCTCATCAGCGGTTTCGGAAGAAAAAAATATGCTTGCATCATCAGCATACATTACAAATTTTGCCTCCTTATTGACGTTAATCATATCATTTATGTACATGTTAAAAAGGAATGGCCCTAGAACACTACCCTGTGGAACGCCTGACGTAATAGGCTTAATAGTGGAGGAATTGCCATTGATGGATACATATTGCTGTCGATGCTCTAGATAAGATTGCAGAAGTAATAGCGCCTGCCCACGGATACCGTAAACTTCAAGTTTTTTTAAATAGGACCTTATGATTAATACAATCAAACGCCTTGGTAAAGTCTAAAAACACCCCGAGAACCAGAGTTTTCCTTTTCAAAGTTTTTTAATATAAATTCTTTTTGATTAAGTAAGGCTGTTTCAGTTGAGCAATTATTTCTAAAACCAAATTGCGAGGAAGTAACAAGGTCATGTTTATTTGAAAAGTCTACCAAACGGCGATGAATTATTTTTTCTAACGCTTTAGAAAAAACGGGCAGTATAGAAATGGGCCTGTAGTTCCCCAACTCATTCTTATCACCTTTTTTGTACAGAACGGTTACTTTCGCTACTTGCATCTTTCTTGGAAATACACCAGACGCTAAGGAGAGATTAAAAATATGATTTAAAATGGGGGCAATTATATCAACAACATACTTAATTGGACGTATCTGCATACCATCAGCGTCGCAGCTACTACTATTTTTTAAGTGCATAATCACGTTAATTATTTCTGAGGCAGTAGTTGGTTCGAAAAAATTGAGCTACAGTTTCTATGGCAAATGTATCTGCAAGCGTCAGTACTATCGGTATGGACGGCTATATTTACAAAGTGGTCGTTAAACAGATTGGAAAGCTGTTCGCCGGTTAATGTAACTCCGTTATGCACTAACGTTTCAATGGCAGTTGACGAAGGAGCACCTTTCACCAAAGAACCAATGTGTTTCCACATTACGTCAGTGCGTCCATTCGCGGAAGAAAAAAGAGAGGAGTAATAACCTTTTTTTGCATTTCTTAGCTCTTTAGTTAAGCAGTTACGATAGGTTTTGAATGTTTTAAGTGCATCGGGGTCACGTGTTTTAAGAAAGCGTTTATAAAGTATGTCTTTCTTACGAATTTTACGAACTAAATCGAAGGTTACCCACGGTTTACGGATCTTTTTGATATATTCTTAATTTTATATGGGAAGTGATGCTTATATAGCTTAAGAATTTGCTCAAGAAATACGTTATAAGCACCATCGGCAGTACCTTCAAGAAGAATTGTATTCCAAATGGTAGATGCGATGTCTCGTCTAACGGCCTCGAGGCTGTTTATATCTATATTTTGGAAAACAATTGGTTGATTCTCTACCGTCTTTCGAGACACATGAACTTTAACGCATAAAAATATTGGAAGATGGTCACTCAGGTTACAACTAAGTACTCCGCTCTTAATTTGATCTATATGAAAGTTCGTAATAAACAAGTCTAAAACAGTTGTGGAGTGTAAAGTGACTCTTGTGGGGTTTGTAATTGTATTGACACACCCATTCATACTAATAAGACTCTCCATTTCTCTCTGCGAGACACTATCCGAAAACATGTCGATGTTGAAATCACCGCCGCAAATAACGTTATATTGATTTTCATTTACATACTCTAAAAATATTTCAAAAAATTCAAAAAAAGGCAGAAACATTACCATCTGGTGGGCGGTAGAAAACAGCAAAAATATTCCGATTATTTCGTAGACATAATACCTCGACATCTTTCGTCATAAATGAAAAGTCACTCAAAAGATTACAATCGATACCGTCTTTAACCAGAACAGCCAATCCTCCCCCGCGTTTCGAAGTGCGATTTAAAACATACGTGTCATATGACGGTAAGCGGAAAACATCTGAATTATCAGTATACCAGGTCTCAGTAAACATGACTATATCAAAGAGAGCACCGAACTGATCGAAGAGTAATTCAAGGTCAGTCGTTTTATTCACTGCTGACTGAGTATTTAAACAGAAGCACTTTAAAAGAGAATTGCATTCTAGATCAAGTTTGCGTTTTAGTTCATTCGGAAGTAATGGAGTTGCAGTTTCCATAAGAACAGAATAGAAACAAGTTTAAAAACAATTCGAAAAGAAAGACAGCAATACTTATTCTAGCCTCAACAGATCGTCTTCGCTTCTTACAACAATAGCACGTTCGCGATCTTGTTTTCGTACTAGAATCGCTTCCGTTTCGATGCCAGACATAACGAAAACCAGTCCTTTTGGCCCACTCTTTTGCCGCCAAAAAGAGCGCTCTGTTTTGCTTCGTCATGTTTTCCACGATAAAAACTTTAGGCTCTGTCCCCAACAATTTTTTCCTGTTATTCAACCACTGCTCCCTCGTGGCTTGCCTGGTGAATCGGACAATTACACCAGGCACATTGTCGGGCTTTGCGGGTAATCTGTGAAGGGCAACGATATCACTCTCCGATAGCGGTGGAAGTTGCAGTCTGGACGCTACGCGATTTATCTTGTCAAGCAAGTTTTCGTTCTCCGTTCTAGCGATGCCGTGAACCTCCAGATTTAACTTCCTGCTTTGCCACTCAAGATTGTTCACTTCTTGCCTCAATCGGTCGATTTCGTTAGCCTCACTCACTTTTTCCACAGCTTCCATGCGCTTACTCAGTTCTTTGATTTCTTTATCATGCTGAGCCTGTCTTTTTAGGACGTCATCGTACTTGTCAGAGACTTCTTGAATTTTTTTTCAATGCTGTCTACGGTCACTTTTAGGGGCATTAGACTGTCTAGCTTGCGGTTGATGTCCGCAAGCAAGCTTGCTACATCAAGCTTGACTGGCTGGCTCCCCTTTGTCCTCCCCGGTTTGCAAGCAGGGCACCGCCAGGCCTTTTTGTAACTCTCGCCTTTTGACTTAAAGGTCGTCTCAGCTACACCAGAACAGTCGCCCAAGTGAAAAGAATCGCCACATTCCGAGCAAGATAAAATATTTTCATTGTCGCGGAAGGCTATACCACAACCGGAACAACCATTAGCTTCGTCGTCGGACATATTAGTGGCAGGCAACAATTCAAGACAAGCTGGTATTTGGCAGCAGCAGCAGCAGCGGCGGCATATCACCCACAGAAACTAAAAAAATACGAAACTAACCTGAAAGTAGCACAGGCAAGAGTTAGCCGTCAGCGTGCTACCATCGCCGCTGCCGCTGCCAAAGTGGAGCCCGGCGTCTTCGAGCAGCTCTTTTACAGCAGACTTGGGGTGGCGCTGCCGCAGCCTTCAAAGATGTTCGACGGTGGCACGTGGCAGTGACGTTGAATTGTTCGTACCGTGCGATGACTTGCCACGCTGAGTTATCGGAACAGGTCCGAAATCGGAGGCTTTCAGCTTTCCGATAGCAGTCCCAGCACTCGGCGATCGTAGAAACTGAAAGTAGCACAGGCAAGAGTTAGCCGTCAGCGTGCTACCATCGCCGCTGCCACTGCCAAAGTGGAGCCCGGCGTCTTCGAGCAGCTCTTTTACAGCAGACTTGGGGTGGCGCTGCCGCAGCCTTCAAAGATGTTCGACGGTGGCACGTGGCAGTGACGTTGAATTGTTCGTACCGTGTGATGACTTGCCACGCTGAGTTATCGGAACAGGTCCGAAATCGGAGGCTTTCAGCTTTCCGATAGCAGTCCCAGCACTCGGCGATCGTAGAAACTGAAAGTAGCACAGGCAAGAGTTAGCCGTCAGCGTGCTACCATCGCCGCTGCCACTGCCAAAGTGGAGCCCGGCGTCTTCGAGCAGCTCTTTTACAGCAGACTTGGGGTGGCGCTGCCGCAGCCTTCAAAGATGTTCGACGGTGGCACGTGGCAGTGACGTTGAATTGTTCGTACCGTGTGATGACTTGCCACGCTGAGTTATCGGAACAGGTCCGAAATCGAAGGCTTTCAGCTTTCCGATAGCAGTCCCAGCACTCGGCGATCGTAGAAACTGAAAGTAGCACAGGCAAGAGTTAGCCGTCAGCGTGCTACCATCGCCGCTGCCACTGCCAAAGTGGAGCCTGGCGTCTTCGAGCAGCTCTTTTACAGCAGACTTGGGGTGGCGCTGCCGCAGCCTTCAAAGATGTTCGACGGTGGCACGTGGCAGTGACGTTGAATTGTTCGTACCGTGCGATGACTTGCCACGCTGAGTTATCGGAACAGGTCCGAAATCGAAGGCTTTCAGCTTTCCGATAGCAGTCCCAGCACTCGGCGATCGTAGAAACTGAAAGTAGCACAGGCAAGAGTTAGCCGTCAGCGTGCTACCATCGCCGCTGCCGCTGCCAAAGTGGAGCCCGGCGTCTTCGAGCAGCTCTTTTACAGCAGACTTGGGGTGGCGCTGCCGCAGCCTTCAAAGATGTTCGACGGTGGCACGTGGCAGTGACGTTGAATTGTTCGTACCGTGTGATGACTTGCCACGCTGAGTTATAGGAACAGGTCCGAAATCGGAGGCTTTCAGCTTTCCGATAGCAGTCCCAGCACTCGGCGATCGTAGAAACTGAAAGTAGCACAGGCAAGAGTTAGCCGTCAGCGTGCTACCATCGCCGCTGCCACTGCCAAAGTGGAGCCCGGCGTCTTCGAGCAGCTCTTTTACAGCAGACTTGGGGTGGCGCTGCCGCAGCCTTCAAAGATGTTCGACGGTGGCACGTGGCAGTGACGTTGAATTGTTCGTACCGTGTGATGACTTGCCACGCTGAGTTATAGGAACAGGTCCGAAATCGGAGGCTTTCAGCTTTCCGATAGCAGTCCCAGCACTCGGCGATCGTAGAAACTGAAAGTAGCACAGGCAAGAGTTAGCCGTCAGCGTGCTACCATCGCCGCTGCCACTGCCAAAGTGGAGCCCGGCGTCTTCGAGCAGCTCTTTTACAGCAGACTTGGGGTGGCGCTGCCGCAGCCTTCAAAGATGTTCGACGGTGGCACGTGGCAGTGACGTTGAATTGTTCGTACCGTGTGATGACTTGCCACGCTGAGTTATCGGAACAGGTCCGAAATCGGAGGCTTTCAGCTTTCCGATAGCAGTCCCAGCACTCGGCGATCGTAGAAACTGAAAGTAGCACAGGCAAGAGTTAGCCGTCAGCGTGCTACCATCGCCGCTGCCGCTGCCAAAGTGGAGCCCGGCGTCTTCGAGCAGCTCTTTTACAGCAGACTTGGGGTGGCGCTGCCGCAGCCTTCAAAGATGTTCGACGGTGGCACGTGGCAGTGACGTTGAATTGTTCGTACCGTGTGATGACTTGCCACGCTGAGTTATCGGAACAGGTCCGAAATCGGAGGCTTTCAGCTTTCCGATAGCAGTCCCAGCACTCGGCGATCGTAGAAACTGAAAGTAGCACAGGCAAGAGTTAGCCGTCAGCGTGCTACCATCGCCGCTGCCGCTGCCAAAGTGGAGCCCGGCGTCTTCGAGCAGCTCTTTTACAGCAGACTTGGGGTGGCGCTGCCGCAGCCTTCAAAGATGTTCGACGGTGGCACGTGGCAGTGACGTTGAATTGTTCGTACCGTGTGATGACTTGCCACGCTGAGTTATAGGAACAGGTCCGAAATCGGAGGCTTTCAGCTTTCCGATAGCAGTCCCAGCACTCGGCGATCGTAGAAACTGAAAGTAGCACAGGCAAGAGTTAGCCGTCAGCGTGCTACCATCGCCGCTGCCGTTGCCAAAGTTTTCCGGTCGCATCGTCTATAGTCACTTGCATAGCTTAAGAAACACAGGGTGTGATGACTCCCAGTATCGTATTCTCGCTCGGCAGCCGATGGAAGATACCTATATAAGACCTTCTTTTTGGTAAACGCCACCAGACGCTACTCAAGCCTTCGACGTCCCAGAGAACGTTCGGGTCATAAAACAAATATAAGCAAAGCCAACCTTAACACCGCTGCTTGAAGTGTCGATGAAACGTTTAACGACCAATTCTCCAACTGAATGCCAGAATAACGAAGAAACGCGAGATCTGTTCCAATTGTTCGAATATTCTTGTAAATCAATTTGCCTTCTCCAAGTGTTTAAACTGTACAGCCGAACATGGGCGGAAAGTTCTCAATTTCTCGGGAGATGGGACCAAGAAGGGGTGGCGTGGGGGGGGGGGGGAGGGAGGCGCCCCCCCCCCCCTCCCCCGTTTTCTCGGGAAATGTTTACGACGTCTCTTAAATCCCAAAAATGTGTAATCCCCTGGATGAGGTGGCATATGCATGCTGACGGCATGATACCTACACAACTGTCTGCTTCTGAGACCCTATAATTTAGCTGTCATTGCAGTTGTGATCAGTGAATTCCGTAATTCAAGCGCACTGACCGTAAAGAATTTTTTCAACGCTTGGGAAAACAAAATGTGGCTTACAAAACGAATTATTTCGTCTACTTCCGTAGGCTCCAGGTCCGCTAGAACTGGCACTGTCGTCATTCGCCAGTATTTCCAATGGCTTTTGAAGGAATTTCCAGCACTAGCCTTTGTCGTAGTTGCTAATACTATGTACAGTCTTCGAATAAAACTGCGTCAATAGTTAGAAAAATGTATCCACTCACTAGCTCTGGTTACTTAGTGATCATAGCTGGTGAGTGGATAAATTTTATTTTATCCACTGGGCGCCAGCTATTCATATGGGCGGGCACCAGGGCGCAAATATGAGATTAATGAGGTGCACCCAGCGGTTCGAAAGACGATGGTACTTTGCTGACGTACGCAAGCTTGACAGGCTTGCAAAAACGGAGCGATCGGACGTCGCTTGGGACGCAAGCGGCGGTTTATGTTTGTAAACAGCAAAGGGTCTCATTGCTAAATTACCCAACCACCAACGAGAATGACAGGAATGCACGTCTACGCGCGGCACGCGCTGCATTTCCCGTATAAAAGATTTGAAATAAATAGTAAAATTGAGGCGTTGACAAACTCGCGTGCAATATGCCATTTGGTTTAGGTTTTTTTTTTTGCTTTAGGACAGTTACTGCTGCAGACGCCAGCGCGTGCAGCGTGTGGAAGTACACTCGCTGCATGCTGCCTGGTGCTTAGATAATATAGCAAAAAGTCTATTGCGTGTATAGCGGTTGCAGAATGAACGACGATGAGCCTTCGATCTCGGGTGGACCTGGATTATTCTCACATCACGCACTCGTCATCATCTTCAGTGCATGTGACAGCACGTGACAGCACGCGCGCGCCTCGAAAGGTCGGACGCTCGAAAGTCACGCTCTGCCGTTCTTATTCTGCCAGTGCACTCTCAGAAAAAGGGGTATAGCCTTACACCTCTTCAGTGGCGTCACAAGGGGGGGGGGGGGGGCGGACCGCCCCGGGTGCAGGGCTCAGGGGGGTGTCGCGGCGGGCCACGAGAGCGGGGGGCGGGGGGTAGTCGCGGCGGGCCACGCGAGAGCGGGGGGGGGGAGTTGCGCTGGGTCACGCAAGAGCGGGGGGGGGGGGGGTCGCGGCGGGCTACCGCCCCGGGTGCCCGCTGACCTTCGTGACGCCACTGCACCTCTTGCCCCATATTATACAATCCTAACTTTCAATAGACTTCTTCCAAAACCGACGCGTCCCATCGCGGCGAAATACCATACAGTACACCCTGGGAACTGGTTGGCCACTCAGTTTCGGTTTCGACTCAGCAGCTTCATCTCATGCTATCACGCCGCGACCAAACGCGCTGCTTGCGTTTTCGATTATCTGACTTTTTACTTATGTACAATACATTCATTCTCGAGTGATGCAAAACAAAGACCGGGGCACTTTTCTTGGTTCCCGAAACACCGAACATTGTTTGTGCGCATGCAAACTAGTAAGACGTGGCTTAGTCACATCACCCCAAGACTGCATCTTTGAGCTCAATGTCAGTAATCCCATCTAGTACCACTGAACTACAACTCAAATTTTGTCACCTAGAGCCCTACACGTATTGTTTGCCAAACGTCCGCTCCCTGTTACTTCACTGGGCGAAAAGCAAGCCGCATCCTCACAGGAGTATCAAAGTTGAGCCCAGCGTTGGCGCATGAACTTTTAAGGAAACGCAATAAATTCGACCTCACTACTGCACAAACGTTACTATGTCTTCCTCGAGTCATCACATATCTCAAAGTAAAATTTTATGCTGATAGAATATTAAGTTTTCGCAAACACTGAGATCGGCTAGCTACGACGGAGGCCCTAACAAGCGTCCCCTACTCCTCGCTAATCCTTTTTGGACGAGCTTTTACTGACGCCCAAGATCTGTGCCTGAACGGTGTGTCTGAAATTATATCGGCATACTCAGTGAGGAAGAAAGCAAAACCAAAACAAATATTATGGCCATTAGCAACCGTTCAATGCGCTTTGAATAATTTCGTTCGTTTGGCGCACCGCATGCCCGTCCGGCGCACTTCCGGCGAACGGTGCGACATTCTTCACACAAGTGCTCGACTTTTGCTTTCTGAAAACGGTTTGTATGTGCGAACGTTCCTATATGATTGCAGGAGAACTTTATGTGCATACGCGATGTTGAATATTAGTGGAATGCAAGCGGGTGGGGACTTCACTTTGTGCAGTGCTGCGGGGCAGTACAGATAAGAGATTAGAAGTGTGTTCAAATGGAGCTTTTCAATGGCGCCTCCGAGTTTTACCTCACGTACTCAGGCGTATTAAGAAAAGCAGTAACTGCAAAAAGTTATATTTCGTCTATGGACGCACGAAACAAACAAAGGTCCTGATAAACAACACTAATGTAAAGGCGCGAGCTCGATGTGCGTATACTTATTGGTTGCTACAGCTTGTTGATTCGTACACAAGCAAGATTCCCGAGCTTCGCAGCTTCGAGATTCCCAGCACTGGCTCGTCCACATACCTCGAAAGGGTAACAGAAATTCTCAAGTACAAAAACACAACAAACATGCGCTAAGATAAGCTATACGTCTGGGGCTTGTGCTAAAGCTTCGATGTCTGGCCATTTAGGTTAGGTTAGAGACCACAAATGACGCTCTCGGGACCAGAACACATGAGATAACGGCCGTTAATAGTCCACGCTCTGCGTATAATCTCTTGTCGACGTGTCGATCGAAACCGAAACCATGCCACTCTCCTTCCTGGCCAACTAGTTCCCAGTGTGCAACGTGCGCCGTGTTGCGTGCAGGGATTTATGGAAGTAGTCTATTCAACGTAGAGTCCACTGTCGCCGAACCGACGGTACGAACGTTTATGGGCGACTTGATAGCTGAGTGACACAACTCATAAAAATAACTAATGCAGCTCTTCCTAACAAAAAAAAATTAAAAAATGTTTTTTTTTGTGGTTCTATTGCCAAACATAAGTGATTTTTTCGTGCAGTTTCTTATACGTACTTTAGCTGTTTGATAAGTTATAACTTTCCGTTATCAAACCCCTCTGAAAAGATGAGGCCGTCAGTTTGACGTCAGTGGGATGTACGTCGAACTGAATTTTAGGAGTGTATTATTCGATGAAAAGGGTGTAAGACCAACATTAAGATCTACATTACATACACTAAGAAATGTAATAAAAAAAAGAAAACGTAACATATGAAAATACACAATTTTGCTACGTGCTTTCTTTAGATTCTGTTGTGGATTTTTTCATTTTTAACTATCTTTTTATATATTTTGTATTAAGCCACACATTTTCGTTTTTTCAGTAACCTGGCCATTCCGACCAAAGGCTAAAGGCAGTGTGAACGCATTAGTCTGAGGCGTTTTAAGTAATTGTTTTGATAAGTTTCCCAAGCACCACACGAACAACAGGTCGTCCCTATTTCCTTGCAGTCCGTAAAAATAAGAAAAAGTGAAGCCTTAAAAAAAATAAAAAAGTGAAATATACGTTTTTTGCTGTGACGCTGTATTTCCTCGCGCTTCTCTCAATCATTCCTTTTCAAAACACCACCAAGCGAAATTGGCCGTCGCCATTCCTTGTGCATGAACTGTGTGATTTAATCCGACTGCTTGTTGAACGTTGACGCAGCTAGCTTTCGTGTCCAATCGATGCTCAGAGTACGAGACCAAACGATGGCGAACACGGGTTACTGGCTTAGGAACTTGTATAGATGTCGCGCTCTTTTAAAAGGGTCTATCGACAAAACTATGCCGTATCTTCTAGTAACACTCTTGCCAAAGGCATTCAGCCATCCGAGCAACCCGAAATAGCCATTATATAGCAATCAAATTAAAATACCAAGGAAGATAAAAAGAAAAGAAGAATGCTATAACCGAACGGGCAGCTCAACGTAATAAAATTCGTACCCTTTACTTGAATCTTACCTGTCTGATTCAAACGCGTCCTAAATATGTGAAGCGCTAAAAATAAGTATTGCCAACCTCAAAAGAAAAAAGAATCACAGATTTTCGCAGAGAGTTTAGGGGATTATGCTAGCTCGGTACGTTTCATCGATTTGTTACACAACTAGTTACACAGTTTGATCCGTCGTAAACCGTAGTCTGAAACGTACAGGGTTAGCGCAACGAATCTCGACTTTCTTGCCGACTAAAAGATTAAGTACCGGCAGTTAATTTTATGGACCCTGAAGAATTTTGCCGGCAACTAATAACATATATTCTCGTTTTGATCCTCGTGCCCGCTATGTAACGAGGCAAAAAGTCGGCGCGTGTGGGAATTAAGATTAAAGCTTATCAGGAGGTTTAGTTTGATGGCCGGTTTTACCCTACGACAATTTAAGCGCCACTGAGATTTCGCTGAAAACTTAAATAATAGTCTCGAAAATGTGAATGATGGACACTATGCAGAAAACTGAGTCGCACTGACTTTCAGGGAAGGGAAGGAAAGCGCGGTAAGGAAGTGTGTGTGTTTGTGTGTGTGTGTACGTGGAAAGGGGGGGGGGGTTGCGGCGGGCTTCTGTTGGATGTAAAATAGAATTCGTGTCATTTAACTTCCCTCTAAAATAAGTATGAAGAGCAAGCTTAACGCTGCAAGTAAAATAAAGAGAGGCAAACGCAGTCTACTTTAACAAACCATCTGTGTCGTCTGCAATTCACCAGAAGCTTTTAGAGAACTTATACTTAAGAGAGGAACAATTCAACCCACGGAGAGCATTTGAAATTTAAAGGCAGACGTGTCTTGCTAAGACTAATCGCGAGTGCGCGTGCGTTGCCTTACCGCGCGGTGAGGAGGAAAGACGGCTGAGAGGTTGAGGTGGTTGCAGACGGTCGACGCTTTAGACGCCTCCTAAATAAGTATGCAGAGCTCGTGTTGCAAACACGGCCCACAAATCCCGTCACCCCAATCGAACAGCTGGAAACACTTCGTAGTCAGGGCACAAAATGTGCTTTCATTGGCTTGCGGCGCCATCTCTTTCTAGATGCGTAAAACTTTACACTCCTTTAGCGCTGGCGGCTCCGCTCAAATGCTCGAGGAAGGACGCTGTTCTCACTTTTTCAAAGAAACAATTACATCTACAAATATTAACGAGGTGAAACCGATCGGTGAAATAATCTTTCGTGAATATGTTAGCTGGCTACGTGCATGCGCTCATCATTCCGGTTTGTTTTAAAGAAAAGACGAGGGTCTGTCACTCTGTTTACACATTGTTTTCACTAAAACGGGAGATAACAGAATTTAAAAAAAAAACGCCAGAAAAAAAAGGATCTTGCAGAACATTGCTCTTGACAGCAGCGGACTTCAAGGCACGCGTATAAAACAAAACTGGAATAATTAACAAAAATATTGGTAAAACGAGCGAGAAACACCCCAACAACAGCGCCCCACAGGTCGGAACTGCGTGTCACACGGCTACTCCGCCTTTGGGGGCGCTGTTATTCCGAAAATAATCCCTGGAGAAGGGGAACAAGAGGGACAAAAACAAACACACAAACAATGGCGTTTTGCGCGTTTGTGCTGTCTTAACTTCGCTTTCGCACTGCGCTACTGTCGAAATTCGCAACGTTATAACTCGCGGAATATTAGGGAGTTTTCGTAGATGGTTTTCGCCGTCCCGCAACGCCCTCCGCAATCCGGTATACGATACTCGGAACTCTACAGTCAAGGCCATCGGCGCGCAGCCGCAGTAGCGGCTTCTTCATCGCGGAGGGCTTAGCGCAGGAGGAAACACTGTTTACGAAAACTCCCCAAAGTTTCCTAAAGTCTATCAACTCATCTGATCTATATGAACAGCGGGCTGCAAATCACTAGTTTAAATTGCTCCAGCTAAAAAGAATAGTGGAAAAGTTAGTTAGAGAAGTTTTCTTAATAAAGTCACTAATTGTTTCGTTATTCGTGTGCATTGACGTCCGCCGCAGTCAGTAACATTATTCTGCAAAAATGATTTTTTTCTAACGTATTTTTATCTTGAATATATTCCGCTTTACAAAAGAAAACACCCTGAATTTCCAGGTGGAATGAATTCTGAGGATCGCTTTAAAATCGCTTTTCACGTAGCAATGACAAACGTTCATTCAAGGCGTATTTCAGTGATCTACATTTTACCTCGTGAAATTTCAAAGCGCTCCAGCCCTCCCTTCCCCCTGCCCTTCAAAAAAAAAAAAAAGAAAAGAAAAGAAAAGAGAACGGCTTTTTTATGTCAGCGGTGGACGCTGACGCAGACGACCGAGTTAACCGAGGGTGGTTTGCCAATGATGCCATCTCCCGATATCAGCGCAGCATGAAAGCAACTGCGGCACACGCTCGACCGAAAACAGACGACGCCGTGGCATGCTTGCGGCCCATATCGGGAGATGGCGCCGCAAGCACAAGCCTCGATCGATTAGCTGGCTTGTCAGAGTCGGCGTCCGCCGTCGACGACGTCAAGGCCGGTGTTCTCGTCTTGTCACAAGGTCAAATCTACCGCTAAAGTACACCTTTAATAAAAAGTTCAGATGAGTATGTACTAGCGCCAATTTTTCCGACTGATTCTGGAGTCAGGTTCGTGATTCATTGCAAACTATAAGTGACCAACTTCTTTCTATCTTCACAAGTCTAGGAACGAGACGGTAACTAAAATGTTTCCTTTACATTTTTCGTGATCACCCTAACTGAGCAGGAATGCCTAAAAGATGGATACAGGGTGTGGTTTTCAGACTTTAAAAATTTGCAAAACAAAATGTCTTGAAATCTACACAAATGAAGCCTGTGCAGGTGAGTTATATGGCCAGAATGGCATAATATAGGTTTATGATTGTAACGATAGGCCGTGTGCTTAACTAATAGGAATTAACTAACTTTTTATTTAGTAAAGTAAAACATATATTTAAGATTTGAAACTTGCTGAGCGTCCTCTAAGACCACTACGTAGCTAAGTTTGAGAAAGATTTGGGAGCACGCCGGAAGCGCGGTGATGCGCTAAAGTTAACACTAAAACGAAGATCGCAAAACGTGTTTTTTTTTTTACCGGTCCGAGAATTTTCAGCATGACTTGTAGAGCGGAAAGATAGCCACCTCGGTGACTCCGAAGCAAAGCGCCGGACTATGAATCCTCAGGAGGCGGGTTCGAGTGCCTGCCGACGGGCCCACAATCTCATGGAGGTTAATTGCGGAGAAGGCGCAGTGTATCCGCGATTTCAATTGAATATCAAAAGATCGCGAGGCATTCGAAATAAATCCTCAGTAATCCACTGGGGCATGCCAGATGCCCTTCGTTTGTCTGTCATGAAAAACCTCATATTTGATTCAAACAGAAAGATAATTCATCAAGAAACGGCGGAGAAAAAATGACAAGAATTAGTAGATAATTGTATATACTGCGTACATTATACAGTTATTTCGGTCAGTAATGATCATTTTTGTCGTCTCTGAGACACAGGTGTTCGATGCCCATGGTCAGATAGTGGGAACATTACTCCCTACAAGTATTAGGTGAAATATTGTTTTTCAGCTTCTCTTTTCTCAAGATGGCAAAGCTCTTCGTCTAGAAAGCAAGCCTTCCACTTGTACTTTTGTTCTTCCGGATGATATAAAAGAGTCATTAGATGATGAGAAAAAATGATGACGTTAATAAACTATCGAGTGCAGTTTCAAGCGTGAAGGTTCCTCGAGAAATCAGAAATATGAAATCTTCCAGATGTGACATCTGCTTACCTGATGACGTCGTTGGCGAAGGTGACGCCTCAGCTCACTCAGGAGGTTACACTCACCAGTACAATACACCTATAATGTTGCTGTCTAGAGAAAAAAAAAGAAACGGTTTGCTCTTTATGGAAAGAAGAGTCTAGATTTTTTTCTCGAGCCTCGGCTCCCTCAAAGATGGCTCCAAGGTTCACACCAGTGGCAATGTCAACGCACTAATTTGAAAAAATAAGGACCTTCATTAGGAACCAAACCAATCTATATCCAGGAGAAATAAAGTGTTGGGAGGACACAATGAAGATCTCGGAGTACCAGATGACGTGCCCTATTTAGCCGGGGCACTATTTCCCATGTTTCAAAAACCTACGAGCGATGCAAATACTGCTGGACAGCGAAAAATGACAAGAGTTTGAAGATCATACGTTCGACATATATGAGAAGATTCACATTTGTGTAGTGCTTATTTTTGAAGATTGTGGCTCTCTTTAGGGCCATTGCCTTTGGGAGTACCACGTTCGCGGCGAGACGCTCTACCGCGAAGCGGGTTCGTACTCGCGTGGCATGCTGCTCGTCGAGCGCAATGAGACACCAGTCACGTTGGTAACGGTGATAAACTCTGTTTATTTACAATACAAAACAAATACAAAAGAAGCGGCTATAAGCTGGTGAACGCCGTCGGAGTGGAGGTGGTCCACGGCCGAAAGGTCGTTCACAAAGGTACAAAAGACGGGGTAAAAGCTCAACGGTGCGCCGGACGGTTCCCCGTCGTGTCCGCCACCGAAATCCCACGAAGAAGACTCCAGGATCCCGCTGTCCGTTGGTTTTAAGATAACAGCGCGGGCGAAGGGGCCAATCAAGGAGCGACACGTCGATCTCCTTTCTGCGGGGGTTCGTTCAGGAAATCGCCCCAAAGGGGCAGAGGAGGAAGGCACTCACAGTGGTAAGCAGCGCCACCTCTCGCTACGTCAGCGCGGCCGCTACGGCGTGCCAAAACGCTGACGCGACAGAATGTTGAGGGATCAGAATCCCCACAAGAGTTACACAACAAGTAAGAGCATACTGGTGAGCTAGAGGAAATTATTTCCTACCCTTGAATTCCTGGAGTCAGGCATTGATTCTTTCAACTTTTTGCTTTCATAATGTTTATGTAACAAAAAAGACAATTCTCACAAGGAATTATTAAAATCTGACTGGTAGAAATGTTATGGGTTTATAATGGCCAACGACAAGTGTCCTATAGATGCAATCCTAGTACCCATAAAGCATTACGCGTTCATTTCCTGAAGCATGTGTAATCAAGAGGTATTATGAACCTTGAAACGCATGAGTTGTTTCAGCCATCGTTTTTGATTGTACACCTCCTGGAATTTATAAGACCTGCGAAAAAAACCTTATACCTCCTTGGAACGTCTTCGCAGTCGGATCGCACCAACTTAGCAGTTGAACCGGATCTCGGTGCCGAGCATCCTTTGATGCGTTGATTGAACACGAGTCCCAGACAAACGCTGACACTGCACTCGTGTTTAATGTGTGTCTTCGCTGGGTCTCAGTGCGATGACGTCAAAATTCTAGCGCATATGCTTTTATTATACTAGGAGTGTTGTCTTTAGCAACGATATCAAGGTGTGTCGACAAACTTCCTAAAACGACTGGCGCATTTTCGTGGCGCTCGGTAAGCTATCAGCCCGGTCTAGAACCGGTGGAACCTTCGACGTACACTGTATCTGGATGAAAGTGATTTTGTTGTTGTTTTACGGCGAACATAAAGTTTGCGCAGACGTCCGAGGAAAAAGAGCGACATTTGAAAATGGCCCTTCTCCGCTGCACGTGGATGCGTTAAACCGCCGGTGGCGCTTGGAACTCCATCCGCCCAGAGCCCTATAGACTGGGGCCGAATGGCGGAGGCTGTCGCCCGCTAAAGCAAAGCGGACTTTACGATAACACAAAATGGAGGATTTTGCTTTTGAGCACTGTACTTACGTGCGCTAGTACAAATCTGGGGTTAGTAGTTGTTTTATAAACACATTTTCTTGTGCTCTGACATTTTGTTACGCCTGGAACTATATTGAAGCACTGGCCATCCTTTATTGATTTCGAAAAATATAACTTACAAATAAGGTTTATTTCTTTTTTGGTTTTAAACAAAGTTAGGCTTTCTACAAAAATAAACAAACAATATGTCGACTCAGTGCCAGGGTTCGCAGCGCCTCTCCGAGATGGCGCCTGTCACGGTACTGAATTTTAGCGGAGGTCATTTTTCAGACCTAATAATCAAAATATTCAAAATTCAATTTTCACGAAAAATAAATAAGTTTAAGCTCATATAATTTTTAGAAATCGTAGCAGATAAGTAACTTTAGGCTGCTGACTATGTGTGCAGCGCCAAAAACAATTACAGTAGCGATAAACACTTGTTAGAAGGGTGGGCCACAGCATACCTTGAGTTCCTAATCCAGAGTGGGTTCGAAATTCGATACGAAAAAAACTGCGGAGGCAAGGTACAACCTCCTCGTTGCTTTACTTCCAGCTATGGTTGCTGGATTGTCGGCATCTTCAAAAAAGTGCCGGACTCTCCCAGTACAAAAGGCTCTGTATCCACCCGTTCCAGCTTGCGCGCAGGCCCCAGCGAAGAAACGTCTTCGAACGACAGTTTTCCGTGAAGCTTATCAACAGATAGATCAAAGAACGTTGGCATAAACTCACAAAGTGTCGAGCAGCTTGAAGTGCTTTAACATGGCAAGTCGAAAGAGAATCATGAAAATAATTATACGCACTCATTCAAACTTCTGAAGCGTCCGGAACTCTTATAAACCTTAAAGGAACGGCGAGTGCCGAAAAATATGACATATTTGTGTTGACCACAATTTAGGTAGAACCTTTGATTTAAAAATACTAAATAAATGACCGATATCAGACAGTAAAAATTTAGGTGACCCGTTAGTTGAAATGTTTCTTTAAATATTGATGCTTCTTTGTTGTGGCGATGAGGCATGTTTTGATACACAGTGTGTTGTTTTAGGCTTAACGAAGTATTATGAGTATTTAAAAGAGCCACGAAGGCAACACTAAGCGGTATGTGGGGTTCAGTTATACGGCCAAGGGGAAATACTTCAGGGGCTAATCGTCACAATAAGCCGAGTAATTGGCTAACACTTGTTATTTATATTTTTAAAGAGTGAAGATAAATGGTTGTTCCACTGAGAAGCTTACTCAGCGTCATCGAAAATTACTAGATCAGTCATTTTTTCAATACTTCGAGAGCGGTGTTGTGCTAAAGCCACCACTTGCTCAAAAAGTATATCTGTGACGGTACGCAAACGAGGATGATAAGAGGTGGAAAAACCTCGCGGGCGTGTTTTCGCACCTCCAGGTTTGCGCCGGCTGCAGGAGTGGTAGCTTTAACGCACCACTGCGGTTCTCATACTCTTCAAGTATTTCCAAAGTTTTCTGGTTTGGTGGTTGACACTCAGAAAGTTTCTAATTGAAATCATATGTTTATTTTTCCAATTAAAGAGTTATAACCAAATTCTAGTTGATTATGCGACTCATCCCGACGATGAGTTTCCTATATTACGTTTCCATGGCCGCATAGCTCATCTCACGAGACCGGAATAGTGTGGCTTTCGTAGTGTTCTTAAGACAAATATGTAAAACAGAATACAACAACAACCGCAACAAATACAAGAAACCCGTTATAGTATTTGGTTAGGAATGGCCACTGTCATTGCTCGCCTGTTGCCAGGTACGAGAGACAAATATACATATAACCTTGCTCATTACTTGCTGGAATAAAGAAATCAATTAGGAATGCAGAGAACATCCGCAGCTCGTGATAGCGGTCGAAAAAACAACATCGACACTTGTCTGTATTTTGCTTAGACAAGGTGCCAACTGAAGATTTGGCTTAAATTCAATCCGCGAATAAGCATTTTACACGACTACGTATTTTTTTACACCTGTTCATACATAAAAAAAAGAAACAGAAAGAAGTGTTGATGGCCTGATTGCGCTGTGTGGTGCTGGCAGCTGGATAGATACAGTTATAGGGTGTTTAGCTAACTTGTGACAAGACCTAAAAAAAACACTGGTGCCCAACGCGCATCTAGAACCACTGCACTGTGATTCATAGTTCTACTGAACAAGTAAAATATATATTTTTTTGCGATGTGCCAAATTGTCAAATGAATACGAAACACTTAGATAACTTTTGACGTGCTAAAGTTTTGGCAAACTCTACGAAAGTTGTATAGCTTGTTGAAAAACATGCTGTCATGTCGTTTCCATGAAGGTAGCCTTTGTGTGTCTTATTTTTTAAGCCTAGAAATGCAAAAAAAACGCAATAGATATAAAAATATTTAATGCTACTACCCGGATTGTTTTAGCGAACTCGATGGTAGGGCTCTTAGTCACGTAGGAGCTTCTAAAATTTCGTGCGCTTTACTTTATTCCCTACGGCACCACGTTGATGAGCCTATAGCTCATCAACGTGGTGCCGCTCAAACCATTCAGGACGGGCATAGCTCATCTGCTTTCCCCGGTTCATGCACTCAACCGTTTTGGACGAACCAGACTTGCTCTTGGCTTATTTTGAGACTCTGCGAACCGATGGCAGCATATTTGTTTTCTCCATATTTTGCTTCTGTTCCGTTTGTAAGCTAGAAATATAATTTTGAGGGCAACAAATTTGATTTTGGAGACAACAATTAAGCAGGTATGGGTAATATATTTCCCAAACTGAAAACGGTTATGGGGTTAAGCTTAAAAACTTCGGACATAAAAAAAGAACATTGATGAAAACGACAGAATGGGATGTTTCTCAGCTCGCTCTACAACTTTCGAATTAGACTGTTTAGGCACAAATGTCAATTTGTGCCTAAACCCTCCAATTCGATAATAATAAATTTGTGTAAATTATTCAGGGTGGCACATAGCTAAAATATTTTGAGTTGCGCTGTGGGACTGTGAACAATACTGCGTAGCTTCAACACGCGTAATGTGCGCCAGTTTTCTCTTTTAAGTCTTAGGACAAGGTATTTGAAACACGCTGTTTATGTACTACCAAGGATAGAATGTTCTCTAAACCTTCTTTGAATTACGACTGAAAACTAATATAGGAAATCATAGGCATTCATATTGCTTTTGTTTGAGTGTTTCGCCTAAAACTAACCAACCTTGTGTTCATTGTGCTGTTTTCATACTCCTAAATTCGGTCCGAGGTGCACCAAAGAAATTCAATGAATTCATTTGTTCCGAAAAGGAAAGCATAGAAAAGACGATACAAGTGCATATTTGTAATGGCAATAATCTTGAATTTTTCGAAGAGCGGTTTAGAGTGATATAGGTAGTGTACATCCGCGATGATGCGTCTTTTCTTGAAGTAACAGTATTTTGTTTAAATTCGAAGTTGTTGTGGCCCACACGAGGTGACAAAAAATTATATCAGACCGGAAAAGGGCATGATAGTCATGAGTTTAACGTTAACAGGCAATATTGAGCGGTATCTTCTAATAACGCCAATGACTCTGCACAGCCAGCTGACGAAATTATCTATATGGCGATCCCACGACACATGGTCAGAGAAAATTACGCCCAGCGTTTTGTGGTGCTTAAGTATATCGACTACTGTACCACTTAAGGTAAGGAATTTTTCGAAGGAGACATGCTTATTCAACGACCGAAATACGATTGCCTTGGTTTTGTTTACATTAATTTTAAGGCAATTTACCTCAGACCATCTGCCAAATTGCGCGAGAATATCGTTCCCCTTAATAATTAAGCTCTCTGCGTCTACGCCCGACACAAAAAGGCTGGTGTCGTCGGCATATATTACAAACTGCGCAAAAGTACTAACTCTTACCAGTCGTTTATAAAAAAAAATTTAAAGAGCAGAGGGCGCAGTATGCTACCCTGAGGCACGCCTCAGGTTACGGCTTTGAGAGAAGATCGAACGTCGATGCCGACACACTGCTGGCGATCTGAGATATAGCAATCCAAGATTGAGAGTGCTGGACCACGTATTTCATAACACTTTAATTTATCAACGAGTATTACATGATGATTGAGGCAGTAAAACGCCTTACTGAAATCAATAGAATACCTAGTGTTATAAGCTTGTTTTGAATGTTATTTAGAATTATTTCTTTCTGGAGTAAGAGCGCAGACTCTGTCGACCTTCCCTTTCTAAAAGCAGATGGGGCGTCAGTTATTATTTAATAACGATGAATAAATCTTTCTACGCGAGTGTTGACAAGCATTTCTAGTCCCCTAGAGAAAAGGGACAATATGGATATTGGTCAATAGTTTGTCATTAGGTTCACATCACCTCCTTTATGAATCATGGTAACTTTGGCAAGTTTCATATTTGCGGGAAACTCACCGCAAGCCAAGCTGAGGTTAAATGTATGTACGAGGTACGGTGTAATTATGTCAATGACAAGCTTGACTGGTTTCATTCGAACATCGCTAATATCAAGACTGCTACTATTTTTGAGTCGCATGAATATGTTGTAGACCTCACATTTATTTGTTCGGTTGAGAAAAAGGACGAGCTTGGGCTCTGTGTAATATATGTAACAGCATCTTCATTATATATGCTTGTATGCGCTGCTCTCAGATATGGTATGTTCCGCACAAATCATGCTTTACAATCCCTTCGCCATATGTTACCTTCTCTACTCAAGAGGTACCATCTAGAAGTAGGGCTGGGCAAGTGATCAAGTAACCTTCCGATTAATCGATTAAGGCTTTAATCGGGATCAAAGTTTTTAACCGGTTAGTCGGTTTTTTAACCGGTACTCAAAAGTCCGTTCCCAGCCAGGTGCTATGAGCAAGGTTCAATTCTCGCGCTCGCGAAGCGTCACGTGTTCGAGGATATATATTACAGTTCTGCCGAGGCCAGACGAACAAGCCGGGCCCGCAATTAATCCCCGCGCGACCTGCGAAACATCACGTGTTGAGGATCTCTTACACATCCTGCCCAGGCAAGACAGAGAATCAGAAAGACAAGCTGGGAAGCTAACAATGCCATGGTTACTTGTTCCAGTATTCGGCCCGTAAAAATGGACGAGTTCACGAATATAAAAGGCAATCTCGCTTTCATGTTTGGGTTTAAAGTAAACTACAGCGGTGAAGTTTTCAACTCAAAGGCAGTCCACTGCATCATCTGCAAAAAGCCGTTTTCGTACAGTGGAAGCGTAAGTTAGCTTCAGTATAGCCTACGAGCGAAGCACCCATGTAGCTGCAGCAACGACCATCCGCCAAAACGCAGACAACAATCAACGCCTTCTCATCGAGGTGCCTTTCTCTGAAGAAAAGAAGGAAGCATCGCCCAAGCTCTGACTTCTTGTCTTCCTGTCGGAGAATATGCACAAACTCCTTTGTCTTCGGAGCTGGAGCAAAAATATGCGAGTCTTTGAATCGTTGAACCATATGTATCCTCAATTCTAAATCTCCTTTGCGCCGTGTAACAGAGAGTAAAATTAGTCTTCAAAGACAAGAAGAGTTTTTCCATTCTTTTTAATATATTATTCATAAAATTATCGCAACCGATTAATCGATTAATTAACCGATTAAAGGGTATCTAGAAGACATAGATATGTACTCTCTGACTAGAGCTGAATTGTAAACGTTTTTTATCTAACATGGATGTCTCTGTATGCAATTGTTTTCTTTTCCTTGCTTTCGCATAATGTGCTTGCTGCCGAACGCTCCTGCGCTCTCACTTGTTTACTCTGTTTATTGTTACTTAAGTACATGCCACGTTTGTAAGAGAAACTCTATATGCTCTATAACGAGTTTTTTTTAATGTATAACACTTTTCAGTGAAATTGCTATGCTTGTTTTGCTTTAGGGCCCCAGACCCAGTCAAGTTAACGTATGGTAGCTTTTTCTCTGGAGGCCCGCCAGAGTAAATTTCTGTAAATAAAGATTTAATTTCATTGCATTTCAAATTCGGTTGCTGTTAATTAAGGTATATGCAGATGTTCTGTATAACACGCGTAGCTATTGGTGGCGTGCGCGAACTAAAGCGGGCGCTTTTCTAACCATCATCATCGCTTTTCACGTAGCGAGTAGAAGAGAGCGGACAACGGCACAGATTCCTGGGCTCGTCAGCTCGCTTAATGTGTTCGGGTAATGTGACGATACCTCTATTTTACGTAGCACTTTCAGTGATATATTTATTATGACATGTTATCATTGCATGAAGGCGGGCAGAATTAGTAGTTACGCCAGGCAAGCATTCTTCATGTTTAAATGTCAAAGCTCCAGGATGGTGGCATACTGTTTGCTATAAGTGTATGGAAGCGCTGAATAACCAGGAAAGAATATCCAGCTTTTTACCAAGGTACACCTACCACGGTAATCATGTTGTAATTTTTATTATTATTTCAATGAGGAACAAGTGAGAAAGGAATATTTAATCACGTTGAAAATGGGCGGGCGAAACCCGAGAAATTCTCGCGTGTTTAGTAAACGCTTCAACTAAAGTGACTTCGTGTGCTTATGTTGGTTTCACTGCTTCCTTCTTGAGTACTGGACTCTTATTAGTTTATTAGTCCCAACTTGAGTCCTTTTCACATTTTTAACCAGTAAACAAATGTTTCCTCGAAACAACTGGCTGAAAGAGGCGGCGGCTCCCGGAGTTGCTTCAACAAAGTGCCTGTTTAATCGCCCGACGGACGAGAAACGTGCGGATCCATCTCCGCGCTTACGACCTGTAATATCTGTAAAGTCTGTTACACTTTAGCGTCACAAATATAACTTAGAGACCTTCTGTGGATTATGAATGTTTTGTCTGTTTTTGCAGACCCAAATAATATTGCAAAACTTATGGTGCTCTTTCAATCAGAGTATTTAAATTTAGAATCAATCTTTAGCGAGAAAAAAACAACAATTGCCTTAATATGTCGGGCCGAGCCTGACAATTTATGAGAGCTTGTGATGTTTGGGGAATTTCAGTTTTCCTTTGAGCGGAAGTCGGGATCTGGCGAATCGCTCTGCCACAGTTTCGAAAGAACAACAAAAACTTAAACTTGGTCCGCAGGCTGCCGTGGGAGTGCTAACCAGCAACTGTCGTATTTCACTTGGACAGCGTCGGTCTCGGCAAGCTTTATTAGCCAAATCAGGTGTGCGGCGCCATGCAGAAGAATAGCTCGCGCGTTCACATGCTAATATGCTGTAATACACTTTGGTGACGGAAAAACAAAGCTTTCTACAGGATATTCCAGAGATCCAACGAAACAAAATTGGAGACACCGAAAACAGCCGTCATGCACACGACTCAATATTTCATGGGAAGCTCCAGGTTTGTTCTTCTACATTTTAAGGGTTCTATCAAACAAGGAGACTTGGCTGTATTACAATAATAACTTACAAACACTTCACACCATTTTATGAACATCAATAAACCGTTATCAATCGTCATTGATGCGAGCGAACATAACCACTCCGTCCAACTACTTGTCACGTCGTCTGCTAGAATCGCATTTGCAACGCCAGAGAAGTGAGCCCGCTAGGTGGCGCCACCGAAAGATCTCACCTCCAATAGTTCTGCCTAAATTGGAGAGAAAAACAAGCAACGATATTTCTGCATTAAAAAAAAATGAAAGACGTTTACAATCTCCTGTAACGCCGAATTAGAGCGCCGCTCTTGGGGAGGAGGAGGGGAAGGTACGGAGAGGAGGGTAGGCCCCTCCTCTTCATCCGTACCCTCCCTCCTTTTCTCCTGCTCTCTTCCCATTTAGGGAAAATTTCCCACTAAATTTGTTTAGCGGAAAAAGTATTCCGCTAAATTTAGTGGCAAAATTTTCCGCTAAAGGCAATGGGGAAGTTTTTCCGCTAAACTTAGTCGGGAAAAGTTTCCACTAAATTTATCGGGGAAAGTGTTCCGCTAAACCTAGCGGGAAAGCTTTTCCGCTCAATTTAGCGGAGAAATTTTTCCGCTAAATTTAGCGGGGAAATATTCCCATAATGCAACGCGCGGTGACGTCACGAGTTACGTCACTGGTGACCTTCATGACGTCACAGGTGACCCTAGCGACGTCACGTGCGACGTCATCTATGACGTCACTGGTGACCCTGGTGACATCACATGTGACGTCACGTGTGACGTCATTATGGGAAGCGTCCCATAATGCACCGCGCGGTTACGCTGATGGCGACGGCGACGCCGCTCAAGCCGGAAACGGGCGCCTAAGAGCTACGCTCTAAAAAAGGTGGCCTGAATTATTTTGCCTAGCTCCCTCTCATTGGAAGGCTGCTCTTGGAATCATATCTGGTTGGTTACAGTAGGCATATTAATATGATAAGGTTATTGCTCTCCTTTCAGGTTTGAATTGGCTACAACTGCTCCCTAAAGAAACTGCCATAGCTACGACAAACACAAAGCTCTTAATATTGCTCCTGCATGCATTTTTCTGCAAAACACTCGCATATCCAGTTTCATTTATATACGGGACGAGCCGGTGAATTACGAGGCTGAAGATGTGTTTAGACCTGAACACGAGATTTCCGACGTGATACTTGGCGTGACGTCGGAAAACGCACCCAGCAGTAGCGGCGTTGAGGCTTCCAAATCGGAGGCTAATTCTCGTTTTCAACATATATGTTAGTGCTGCATGTGATAAAGTTGAATTTATTTGCACGAATTCTTGACGCTGCTGCTGCTGGAAGCGCTTATCCTTGTTGATCGTAATTTGAATGGCAAACGCGGATGAATTGTCTCCGGGGAGCTGCTTAGTTTGCGGTGAGCCATTACCTGATGTTACGAAGTACCTAACTTGCTCGGACTGCGGCTAGGGTTACCATGTGGGAACTTGTTCAGGCGAGAATACTTCAAAGGGCAAACATAAGAATTGCAAAAATAATACGTGGAAATGCTAGACATGCCTCACTGCAAAAAGCCGAGGTGTCCAAAACCCTGAGAAACAGAAGCCTGAACAAGATCCCCAGCTTATGCAAGAGCTCGTGGCTATCAACAACAAGCTCGCTGCAATCATGACTATTCATGATAAAGTTGAATCTCTAATGTCGATTAAAGACACAGTTGACCAGATTGAAAAATCTGTACAACTGATGTCAAATCAGTATGACGAAGTTTTAAAGGGAATGAAAGAGCAGTCACAAGAAATAACCAAACTGAAGAAACGGATGGAAAAAATCGAGGAAAACAAAGACAGTGAGGAAATCCGCACGCTGAAAAAACAAGTCAACAGTCTAGAACAGTACTCGAGACGACAAAACTTGGAGATTCATGGAATATCACAAAGCGCAAATGAGAACCTCTTTAGTAAATTAAATGACCTCGCTGAAAAGCTAGAGCTTCCAGAGCTAACCGAGAGGGAGGTGGAGGGCCTCCACAGACTTCCAGCAAAAACGGGTAAAGTTCCAGCTGTGTTGGTTCGCTTCGTATCGCGAGTAACTCAAGACCTATGGCTTGAAAAAAGGCACTACCTAAAAGAAACCCGGTCGAATATCTCGTTTCTTGACAACCTGTCTGCCACGAACAAGAAGCTTCTTTGGTTGCTGAAGGGGAAAGCTCAAGAAAAACAATATCAGTTTGCATGACAGAAAAATGCTAACTTGTTCGCGCGAAAGAAGACAGGCGACCGTGTTATAAAGATCGAATGCGAGGCCGACCTTGATAAGATTGTGTGAACAGCCCGTTGGCTGCGGAAGATATTTTTTTCCTCCGTTTCTAATGGCGGACCATTATAACGATCGAGCATCTTTTTCTCGTCTCGCTCGAGAATGTCTTGATTGTAACAAAAATGCGTTATCATTTTTTTCACTTAAATGCTAGAAGTCTGTAATAAACACGATGACATTGATATGTTTTTGAACTCCTTAAATTTCACTTTTGATATCTTAGCATTCACCGAAACGTGGTTTACGAGCAGAGATGACGTTATCTGGTTCCCAGGCTATAACAGTGAGGGAGTATATCGAAGTGATAAGAGGGGCGGGGGGTCGCTATCTATTTTTGTGACAACTTCGATTATGAAGTATTGTCTGAACTGTCAAAAGTCAATGTTGACTATGAAGCACTAGTGGCTAAATGTCGTTCTTTGATTGTAGTCGCCGCTTACAGACCCCCTGCCGGGTCATTAACGAAGTTTTGAATTTGTTGAGGAAATTATGGAGTATGCTACTTCATTTAATCTCTCCTTAGTCTTAATAGGCGACTTCAATATTGACCTGACCTCACCTGTGAGTGGTTCTTTGGAATTACTTGATATTGTTCAGACATACGGATGTGATAATACAATTCTATTGCCAACTCGAATAACATTAGAAACGGAAACGCTAATTGATCTATGTATTACAAACTGTCATACGGAGGCTGCTGGTGTCTTATCTTGTAATCTAAGTGACCACTTACCAATATTCAGCTTTATTGTTGGCCCACCAAATTTGAAGAGTAATTGTAATAATAACACTCCTGTGTTATATAGGAAAATTGATAATAGCTCGATTGGGCTGTTCTATTCTTTGGTAGCGAATGTAAACCGGGAATCTGTAGTAATTGAAACAGACTCCAATAAAGCATATAATGAATTTCTAGGCCTTATACAGAAGAGTTATGAACAGGCATTTCCGTGGCAAGAACATAAGAAGTATAAAAAATCAAGAAAGCCTTGGATTTCATGTACGTTATATAAACGCATAAGGCAACGTAATAAATTGTACGAAAAGTTCATTACAACAAGAGATTCTGGTATATTACAAGAATTCAAGAAAGTGAGGAACAAGCTCAACGCGGATATTAAAAAGGCGAAAGCACACTACTACAAAAATAAGTTTAGTTCGATATATAATAATCCAAGGAAAGTCTGGCAGGCGGTAAATGAACTTACTTCTAAACCCCATGCTCTTGCCCCAAAACAACTTACAATCGAGCAGGTGACCTACTCCGGCCAATCTCTTGCAAACAAATTTAACTCTCATTTTCTAGTATAGGGTTCTTCAACCTTACCTACCACGAGTACGCCTAGGTGTGAATCCTATGTTACATTACCTTTTGATAATTCAATTTTTCTAGCACCCTGTAGTGAAATAGAAGTAAACACGATTATTAAATCCTTAGGCAACAGTGCCGCATGTGGTGAAGATGGGTTGTGTTCTAAGCCTATAAAAGAACTTTCCTCTTTAATCTATTCACCCCTTGCCCATATTTGTAACACTATTTTAAGCACAGGTACCTTTCCAGAAAAATTGAAAATAGCAAAAGTATGTGTAATTCATAAAGTTGGTCCTAAGAATAACATGAGTAACTATAGACCAATCTCGGTACTTCCGGTTTTCTCAAAAATAGTCGAACGCGTTATTTACAAACGTTTAGGTGAATTCTGTGTTAAACATAACATTATTACAAACAACCAGTATGGATTCCAGAAAGGTAAATCAACGGAGATGGCATTGCTAAATATAAAAAATAAAATCTTAGACAACATCGAAAACCAATGTTATACACTAGGTGTTTTTATAGATTTTAAAAAAGCATTTGACTCTATAAAACATGACATCCTACACCGAAAACTACCGCTTTATGGAATAAGAGGTACTGCACTTAGCTTAATCCGCAGCTACTTAACATCTCGTCTTCAGTATACGGTCCTCCATGATGCGCGCTCTTCTCCAGCAAATATTGAGTATGGTGTACCGCAGGGATCAATTTTAGGGCCTCTACTTTTCCTTCATTACGTTAACGACATTATAAATATCCCAGAAACTCCCGACATAACTTTATACGCAGATGACACGAATGTATTTTTCACCGATAATTGCTTATATACTTTAGAGACACAGACAAACACATGGTTGGACCAACTTCACTTGTGGTTAGTTGCAAATCAGTTAGAACTAAATACGTCAAAAACTATGTATATCATTTTACAGCAAAAAACAAACCCATTACTAACAAAATTAATATATCCTTTCAAAACTCCATTATTGAACGCGTAGAATCTTATACATTTCTTGGTGTTCGTTTCCATGAAAATTTGTATTGGACTGCCTTAGTAAACGATATCCGAAAGGAGATTTCTAGATCCATTGGTTTACTCTTTAGATGCAGACAACTTCTTCCAAATTGGTTAAAACGACAAATCTATACATCTATGATTCACTTGAGGCTTTATTACTGTTCATTGGTGTGGGGGACAACCACTTGAAGTAATATTAAGCAATTACATTACAAAAACGCGCGGTTCGGCTAATTGATAACTTGCCCCGGTGTCAATCAACTTCCTATAGTTTCAATAAACATAACATACTTATGGTAGATAACCTTTTTTGTCTAAAGGTGGCGATTTCACTTCATACACAAATTAACACTGATCCTGACATCTTTCACGAAACGTACCTACCCAGGCAAACAAATTACAACCTGAGGCACCAGCAGTTTCCAAAACCAAAAAATTAGAACTAATTATGGTACTCACAAATTATCCTACCAGATTACAGATATCCTAAACAAACATTATTGCGTGTATGAGATGGCCCAAGAAATCACTTCCATGATTCATTTCAAAAAATACCTAAGCGATTATTTTAATGTTGCTTGTGTACATACTTAGTTAGTTGTGTTATTAATCAGTGCTCTTTGATTTTGTTTTTTTAGGCTGAAGAGTTTTTAGCTGGCTGAAATAATTTCTTTCTTGACTTGTGCTGCGAGCTGGCTTTTCATTTTCATTTTATTTCTATATCTCGATTTGTGCCCTGCTGTTGAGTGTTGTTACAGGGGTTGGGACCCAGTCAGGTGATTGTATTCGCCTTTTGTCCCAACCCCTTGACAATTGTGTCGAAAATAAAATAAACAAACAAACAAACAAACAAACAAACGTGCGCACGTGAAACATCATGCCCAGTGTCAGAGCGCGGAGATATGTTTTTAGGTCTAAACGAATTTTTGACTTCGTTATTCGCCGAGCTTTCTCCGCATATAGCATTACCTGGCCATTTGAGTGTGCTGCAAGAACGTTTACGCACATGGTCCCGCGGACAATATGGGCTGAAATACCCGATCCGGCCTTTTCGTCTGCGGGGACCGCAGACGAAAAGGCCGGATCAGGTATTTATATGGTTTCTCAGATTCTCGGATAATTCAAAGAATGGAACCTCAACTTGCGCTGCATTCGTCGTTCTGGAAACAGCCCTCTCTAAAATTCACAGGTATGTCAGAGGCGCATGGCGGACAGTTTGAGGTCATATTTTACGCGAAAGTACATTAGTTGCAACCAGGCGTTTTGAACGGTGTCATGTCTCCTTCCGCGTCGCCACGCAGGTGTGATCAAAAGCTCTGCCAAAGTTTCGTTTGTGTGAATGCTGTTCGTACTTTAACCCGTAGAACGCCTGCACGGGTCCCGCAGTTTGTTCATTAGAAAATTTTAGAACAAAGGTTCTGAACGCCTTGGGTATCTTGATCAGCTTGGGGCCTCGCACTGGGCAAGCGAAGAAGTTCTGCGCTGTCCTGTCAGCTTAAAGGTAAGCGGAGTAGTTCCTCTTCTCAGACGATGAGCTGGCCACAAAGACTACAGTCATTAGTGGGTAGCTTTAATTAGTTTCCCCACAGTACTATACCCATTCTACCTTACGACCTACCGCAGTGAACACTTCGAGCCGTCTCAGCTAATCTATACATTATGAACGTAGCACTATGGTGGCTGGAACGCGTCATAGAAGTGCCATGCTGTCGCTGGTCGCGATCCTGGCGGTGTCCCAGCAGCTGTGGTGGATGTGGAAGACGCCTGTACTGCTGCAGGTCGCTCTTCACTGTGACAGTCCGCCGAAGTTACAGCAGCAGGAAGTTGGGACGCCTAGGACACCGTGACGACAGCGACACTCGCGTTCGCTCGTGCTTTTCGCCAGCATTTCTACGACCCACCGCCAGGATTGTGACAGGCAACTGCATAACACTTCGGGTTCTGTGACGTCATTTGTTGCCACTTTCGATGTATGGGCGGGATAGGACGCTAAACACACCAGTCGGAGACACGCTGTAGGCACACTAGTAGCACGAGACTACGCTTTCCACTCGTCGCTGCGCCCCCTCTCGAAGGTCACGTGACACGCACTGAGCATTGGATTGACTCCGATGGCTCACCGTAGCATCCGTTGTGGTAGGTCGTAAAGCAAAATGGTGTACAGCGTTAGTGCAGCCGAGGTGTGGCCAAACGCAAGGAGCTCGTCCTTTTTGCCTTTTGCAGTTGGTTCAAGTTAAGGTGAGACGGTGTACGTGTGACGTTAAGCATGGTCTCCATTATTCTCAGCGCACAATGCATTGTGTGCAGATAATCTTGTGAGATATGCGTTAGAAAGCAGTAAATAAAACATCATGGCGCATTGCAATAAATGTATACACGGTTTAACCAGTTTTGACCTACCTGTATATGTTTTATTGTACTCTAAAGATGCCTGCATGATTACTTTCATTTCCTGAAATCGCAAGGCCAATGATTGCATTCTACGAAAGCTTCCAGCGTAGTGCAGCGCAGGTATTCTGAGCTGAAGTATAGGTCCCACAGGAGCTTTATCGGCCACCGATCTCTCACAATACGTGCACGTATTCTGGGAGATCGGTGGCTGATTGTGCTAGCGCACCGCAGCTATGGGAGCGCGCGGAGCAAAATCTCGCGCTGCATAACCCACGAATCCTGGGTACAATCCCCACCCCTGCCCGTTTAAATCTTGATGAGCATTGTACCGACGTGCGGTCATATATCGCTACTGCGTGAAGCACGCTAAAGGCGCAAGGCTAGCAGTGGTATCGCACTGGTTAAATTTCCGATGCATCGCTGAAACACCAGGGCCCCACTGAGGCTGACTTTCCGCCGTTTATATAAGCAAACACGTAATTAATTTGTGCGCCTTCTTTCTGCGATGAACGCTTCTCCATGCCGAAGTTCTCCTTGAGCCTCGTAATTCGCTATGTCTGCTTCAAAGAACATGGTAGTCACTCTCTGTTTGTTAGGCGGAAAAGCCGATATACATTTCAGATTTTGGAGTGCTATTGTAAAAAATATCGAATATATACATTTGCGTATATTTGAGCTTCAACAGGCGTTATAGCGTGGTCTGGACTGCCTGTGAAAAAATTTGCCTTTCCAAACTATAAAAACTGAAGTGTACGCAAGATGCATTAGGAAAATGTTTATAAATTCATTGTAACTTTACGCCTTGCTTCATATTGATTAAATTCAATATAGTCTCAGAACACACAAAGAATTGGGACCTGCAGACCAATAATTGTTTTTATTCAATGGCACTTTATTTGGAAATGTGGCGATTGTGGTGCTAGAGGGGCTTATTTATAAAAAGAGATGAAATAATGAAAACCGAAGTTGAAAATGAACTGATGATGGCTGGAAATGTGTCTGTTTCTTGTGGTTTAATAGAAGTTTATTCCAGGTGGGAGTGGCTTCAAGGGTCAAACATTTCTGTTCTGAAAAAAAGGAACATAACAGTTAGGACATTTAAATGCGCGCGTAGAGCTAAAAAAAAGGCTGCCTGCATATAAATTCTATTTAGCGTGTCCACAAGTGGATAAAGAAGATCACGTGACACTCAAAAGCTTTTAACCTAGTGGAGCAGTGTTCAGCTGCATAGTCATATATTGGAACAATTGCAAATATAACAATAAAGACCGCTTCTGCGGCGCCTAGAATGCATGCTACGAGCTGATCAATAGTTCGCGGTTAGGATGCGGTAGATTTGACCAGCAAACTAGCATTTTGCTCTTATGACATATCTAATAAGATTATTTCACTGATCTACAAAGTGGTAGAAAGGAAGTAAACTTACACTTCTTGAAGATGGTCGAGTAGTCGAGGCCATAGCCGTAGTTAAGACCATATGGTGACAAAGCAAATCCGTGTCCGAAGCCGTACGGCCCGAAGCGATAGCCGCCAAAAGGCCTAAAACCGAAGCCGAAGGGTCGAAGGCTGTAGCCGTAGCCGAAACGGTTGAAGTAAACTGGGAACCGAGACAGTGTAGTCACGGGTCTGTGAACAGTTACGGCGGGAGTGGTGGCCGTCTTGACCTTGGTCACCTTGGTTGTGTCCCCCGGCGTAGATTCAACGGAAGTGACGTCAGTGTCAGCGTCCCCAGTGTCAGTGTGAACTTTAGTAACACCGGGTCCGGCGGCGCCCGGCACAGCTGGGAACGGGTGGAAAGCTGGGAACCCTGGAGCTATGAAAGTGGTCACGCGGGTGAAAGGGAATCTTCCAACAGCCGGAAATGGGTGGACAGCCGTGACACCTGGTGTCTTGTACGTGGTGGTAACCTTAGAAACGTCGTCAGAGCCAGTGGCCGCGTCTCCGTCGGCGCCGACGTCGTCGTCGACTTTCGTAGTGGTTGTCTTTGTCGTCTTGGTCACCTTGACGCCAGGCGTTGCTCCTACGGGAATAACCGGACCCGTCGCGAAGACCCGGGTGAAGGTGGGGGGAATGGCAGGACGCCTCGGACCGGTGTCAAGCCATAGGGTGTGAGCACGTGCGAAAAGGCGCTGCCGGCCAGGGCAACCAGGAGGCAGGCACGGAACTGAAAGAAATACAAGTGGGTAAGTGTAACTTTCACGTAACATCCGTTTTAAGAATTCATAGTAAAGAATGCTAAAGGCAAGTGCAAGGTAAAATCGAGTCTGTTGAGTAATATTGACAGCTTTTAGCATCATTGTGAAGTTCTTTTTTGTATATGCCTGACCCAGAGTTGTTCGTTCGTAAGCGTTTCTCTGAGCTACAGATTTTTTTGTCGAGATGAATGTGTTAATTAGCATTTTTATATGCACCAAATAGCTTACTACCCCGTTATTTTCTCCATTCCTTCCTTTTTCTCCTTCATGCTTTTGCTTTTACCTTCAAATCCTCGTCCTTCCCATTCTTTGATAGTGACAGTCTATTGTGATTTATGTTCGGCACCAGGTTCTGTGATAACAGTGTTTGCATGCAAACACTGCGTTTCAGTTTTGGAGTTTTGCACCAAGGTACTACATCTCTTCAGAGATCAGGCACAGCACATGAATAGTGATATATTTTAGTAGAGTCGGGTATAATTGAGAAAAGGCTGAGCATGAATTTTACTTCCTCACGACCGATAGGTGCCCATTATTTTGTATCGTCGGACACTCGTGCCTCACAGACTATAGTCGAATTGGTAGTGACCTTGTTCTTATAGTAATGCTGTGAACCGGTGGACGAATATGAGCACGTTTCAGCATTATAAAGACGCTTTGCCCATCATCGAGATAACTTTCAAGCTTCCGCGCAATTGTATGACTTATGCATATTTGTTTTCAGCTCGTAAATGTAGATTGTTGCTCAGCTGATATGCGACTTAATATTAAGCGTGTTGGAACAAAATTAGTGCTTACTGTGATCATCGTTGCTTGTTCGAAATACGTTGACGATGGAGGACAACCAGTGAGAAATACCGGTTCGCGATCCCTTTTATATGAGATGGCAAGAAGAAGATGCCACGAGGGTGTTTTGGCTGTTTCCTTCTCACCCGACCGAAAAGAAAACTGCAAGGCACACCCGAAAAAAATAGAGTTTTCCCATTGACTCCTAGGTCACGTATGGTGCAGATACCATTGGCCTTGGAGAGTGCAATGTAGAATTCCAAGATTTCGATCCGCCATATACTGTTAAGAACCGATACTGATCAGTTAGTTCGTGCAGCAACATCTTTCAAACAAGTTTGATTTTTTCGTTTTGTTCTATGAAAACGCGGCTTCCTCTCGAGGAGTCCTTGACTATCAATAATACGGATGATGCTCTGCGGGAATTCAGACGCAAGAGCATTTCTGCAAACGATCGTGACGAAAAGAGGGGTAAAACGCTAATTCTGAAAGCAACAAGAGAGCCATAGACCCTTTTTATTTTGTAGTCTTTCATTGCTTCACTCCGAGGTTTGGCGTTGTATACCGGTTTCGTGGTATGTACTACGTATATGTAAAACACAGAAAGTAGGAGCGGTGCTGGGATGTTTTGCGTGGTTTTTACTTGAGAAATCATACAAAATAACAAGTCACATTTTCCAAGTGATGAAATATTCACGCAGTAGCCGTATTTAAAAATGTGAGAAAGAAAAACATGTAGTGTTCTTTTTTGATTTTCAAAGGACTGAAGTTAGATGACCTGCGAAGTTTAATAAACCCTTTAAAACTGTAGGTAAACTGTCACAATAAAAACAATTAAAACAAAAATCGCGACAATGAGACTATTTTGAATATTCGTGTAAATCAGGTATCCACCCTTTCGGGTATTTTCAGTATCTAAGACCACACCTGTAAACTATCGCCATAAAAACAATAGACCTATTGCTATATTACCCAAGCATCAAGGAGAATGCAGGGATTGGTGTTCCACGCGCCGCACGTGCTGGCCTCAGCAGTAGTCAATTTTCTAAAGCAAAAACCTAAAACAAATGGCATCTTGCACGCGCGTTCGTCAACGCTTTATTTTGGTTATTTACTTCGAATATTTTATACGGGGAAGGCCAGCACGTGTGGCGCGTGGAACACCAATCCCTGCATTCTTCTTGATGCTTGGGTAATATAGCAAATGGTCTATTCAAGCAGTTGAATTGTCACTAATTTTGATTTCCCTTAGTGTAGAATTGCACTGCATAATTGTTTCTATTAATCACGCAGTTTGAACCAACATCTTCTAGATAGAATAGCGGCTGTGTTGAACACCCCAAAACAAAATGCAGTAATACGGCCATGTAGTCTAAAATGTGTTGTTTTACACTCTGAGAGAATGCCTGCGCGTCTACTTACCCACAAAACACTCAAAGAGCCAATCTCTGCGATCTACGAAATCAGTTCAGCGAATGATGAGGCGGAACATCCGTTTAGACCTCAAAATGAAGTCTGCGCTGTGGCAGTACGCAATGCAAAGCGTCATGCTTGCGTTGCGTCATGCCACAGCGCAGACCTGATTCTGAGGACTAAACAGATGTTCCGCCTCATCATTCGCTGAACTGATTTCGTAGATCGCAGAGATTGGCTCTTTGAGTGTTTCGCGGGTAAGTAGACTCGCAGGCATTTCTTAGAGTGTCCACACTATACACCTTTTAAGGGCTCATCACTCTAGCGAAGAACGCCGAGTCACTGGCTGTGGACGGATCTGACAGTTTCCAGATGAGAGCTGCTAGGCATGACCAGAGCGCATCAGACACACACTTGGGCAGAGATGGTAGCGCGTAGGAGGCGATGACTACAATGCTCGATAGGGAGTGCACTTTCGAATACGTGAGACTATTCTTCAAACATAGTCACAGAGGAGAGCTGGGTCATAATTTGGGACGCTAATTGATGTTGATGATGCACCTTGTTGTAAGTCGCTAATTATAGCCATCTACGTACCAATCAGATAATATGCTGCGTAAGAGAGCGGATTCTTGTTGAGCAAAGGGTAAGAATGTCGAACGTGATACACATCGACCCACAGAAATATCAATATTCAAAATTGCTCTCAAGTACAGGTGCACAGGTCCACAGAAATGCGCGGATGAGCGACGTATTAAAATGCGGAGTTGAGTTCCTCCTAATTTTTGACACAGGTTCTCTGAAATGCTCGTGAATAGAAATAGTGGCGCTTTCACATTGAATAACAACCGTTCCCCCCCCTCTTTTTGAAGTTCACAATACCTTATCACAAGTAAAAAAAGAGGCGACCGGAAGTGAACCAGAAATATATTCGGCACTAGATTAAGAAAAAAAGGTACGAGCAGTATTACTTTCTAAGATTGCAATAATCACAAATGATCAGTGAGTAGGAGTAATTAAAGATCTCCCATAGTATTGCAATCTCAACCTAAGAATTCCAGACGACGAGAGATTTGATCTAAATCACTATTTGAACCAAAAAGTTACTGACTGTATCAAAAGGGAATGTATAACACGTATGTGCGTTTCGACAAACGATTCCATAGATGCAAACCGTCTCAGCTTACGCGAGGTGATTTATGAGCGATAGTGTCTACTTATGCCCGCAGTGTCATAGGGTCCACGTGGAATGTTTCTTTTTTTTCTCTCTTTTAAAGAGTCCGGATTGCGCGTAAAGAAGGTTTTATAGCCCGTCGCAATATCAGCGCGATCTCTGTCCTGAACCTTGTTGCTGTATGGTTTATATTCAATGAGAATATGGTCGACGTGACGCGCCGCTCGTCCTCTTGCAGAAAGGGCAAGATGGTAGTAGTTGCCAAACAAGATCCGCATAGTAGTAACGTTAGCAAAACGATCAGTGTTGATATTCGCACAAAATACGATGAGCACAGAAGGCCATTGAATACTGTGCGATGTTCGCTAAAAGTAATGCACTACGTCTGTTGCGTTCGACGTATATCCAGCGAGCGGATCAGAATGCGCAACCAGTCAGGTTGGGTCCACGAGTGAGTGTCTCTTTTAATCCTTGTCATCTACTACTGTAGCTGCTTCCCGTGGGCAGCTCTTAAAAGTATTATAGAACATTGTTTCTTTAATATCTAGAAACCTAGCCTATCAACGGGTCTTACAATAAGTCCCTTGCGCGTGGTATGGGGACATATAGATGTTGTAGGCAAGGAAATTACAAATGTTATAGGCAAGAAAGCCATATTCTCGGTAGCGTATGACGATCCTTAGCGTTAGGATTGTGCGTGGGTAGAAAAAGTGAAAATGACAATCAAGTGTATTCAATTTAGCCTCATAACTCTTCTGTCAGTTTCAACCATGTATACACCACGCGCTTCCGAATGTTACATGACGTGACCCATTTGTCTTTTTCCTCAGATATACACAGGTCCAGTACGCACGAGGTTTGCGCGTCTACTTCATGTCTTTTGTCGAAGTTCATCTTTTTTGTAACCTTTACTTTTTTCCCAACTGTTGAGGAGCTCCAAATCAGGAGTCTTTGGGATTTGGCAAAGCCCGTACATAAGGAGCGAAGTTCTGATGCGCCTTCCCATCAAGAGCTTCGCTGGAGTGTAGCCGTTTTCGAGGTGGAGGAAGTGCCGTTCTACTGAAGCGCGCGATAGGGATCGTTGGTCCTCCTTAAAGTTCGTTCGATTATCTTAAGAGCAGACTTCACAAAACTGCTGCTTTGTGGAAATTTCAGGCTGGACTGTTTTGAGGTGGAAGCCCCAGTATTTAAAAACCTCATCATTTCTGACGAGCCGACCATTCGAAATTTTAGGCCGTTGTCAATAAATACATTTTCTGGTGTGCCGTGCCTGACGTAGGTATATTTCAAGTGATCGATAATGGTTGTTGTTGACAAGCTCGTGAGTGGCGCAAGATCTGGGAATCTCGAATACTAATCAGTGTCAAATTCGATTTTCACGAAAGTTAACACAGGTTCATGCCGACATGTTACCAAAGCTTTCCAGAAAAGGACTCGGTCTTAATGACTCTCGAATGTTGCTCGTTATTTGGATGTGCGGACGGCAATTTCGGGCAAAGTCTTTTATTTCGGTCAATATGCTACGCCACTATAAAGATGTCCGTGCATGTGCCCGGCATTTAGCATTGGATTAATGTCCGTGGAATATTTTATTCAGGATATCTTGTTTTATGAACCGGGGCAAGAGGATCCGTGACTCTTTTCTTACAAGTCCCTAATTTACAGGAGTGTCGGTCAGGTATTGCCAAAGTCCTTACACCCCACCCGGTACGGGTGGGGTGTAAAGTAAATAGAGTACCGGGTTGGATCGAGAAAATAAAACCCAACTTTTTAGCCAGCATAAACTATGCAGTTCAGTACGTTGAAACTACGTGAGAGTGTGACGCTAGTGGTGGTGATAAAATGTTGAAAATTTGAGAACCTTACGTGTCACCTAAATAAGAAAAGGAAAAAAGAATCTTTTTTATGAGCCGACGTTCACCTGTACTTGGGACAAATTTCTGTGACAACAGAGCCAAAACAATCGTTCTTTTTATATATAATTTGACAACGTTACAACAAAATTATAAAATTAGTCAGGTTTAAGCTATTTCGGGTTTTCTTGGTTTAAGTTCGCCGCACGTATTCTATTTTCTTGAAAACCAATAATGACGCCTTCATCGTGTACACCGATGGGTATTATCGGTGTGGTGTATCGTTGGTACCTTCTGTGAACTCGCCCCTTGGTTCGCCCCATAGGATTTTGACGATGTTTGGCAACAAAGTGTTGTCAAAACAAACCAAGCAAGTGGTGTGTAACGTGTACAAACAAGTTATAGAGAGGGAACCGGGACTCTTTATTGTTTCCTTGTACTGGTTGGTTAGCGAGCTCACCGGCGTAAGCGAGCAGGGGTGTGGATCGAGCCCAGGATACCTAGGTTCTGCTGCGCGAGCTTTCGCCATACGTGTTCCGAGTTGTGGTGCCCCACCGACCATCCCCCTAGTGCCAGCGGTAACTGTACACTATCCGAATGGAATTTGACTCTGCGCCGTGGTATGTGGGGGCTCCTCTTTCGGCATTTCACGCCCGCGCTATAATTTCAAGCACAAGAAGAGTTTACTGGTAAATGACCTCATAACACCGTAGTGCTGTTGAAATTCACGGCATTTCTTAAATCGACGCTGCATATCTGCGTCGGGCGCAAGACAAATAGAATTTGAGGAGAGCGACCACGGTGTAATTTACCTCGGAAGTCGTTCCGAGTGCTTCAGTCAAAGCGGTGGCTTGTGTCTCAGATTGGGTGAAACCTTGGGAAAGTGAAGCGGATAACCCTGAAATAAAACTTTGGTTGGGGCTAGTTTGTACATATCGATCAAAAGATTAAAAGGCATCTTGCGGAGCACTGCAAACGATGTGGGTGTGAACCAATGTAAGAGCGCACAAGGTTTTTTAAGAGAGGGAATGAGAAGATGAGAAGATAAATATTCGAAGCTTTCTGTGTGCAAAAAGAGACTGAAAAATTTGTAAGTATGCCACCCCTTTATCTGCTGAACAAACAGGTTGTGTTTCTCGAGGGCTGCGTGTGATGAGGGATAGGAACCTTTTTCTTGTTGCTTGGGGGTGTGTATAGGTGCTGGGGATTGACAGTCTGACAATGTTTCTTGGTACATTAAATCAACTGGAAGTTGGCGCTTGTCCGTGTCGTACGTGTGCCTTTTTTCGCCTTGTTCAGTTCACGCCTTTTAACCCTTTAACAAATAATCCTGCATGCTTGGCGATTGAAGTCGAGCACCCTCCAACGCAATCCTCGTACAAAAATATGAACTGTAGCAATTGCGGGCTGTCGCGTCAAAACCCAAACTGAAACAGAAACAACAAAATTTGGGAGCTACTAGATGCGATAACACAGAACCGTTAGCTCTGCCAGTCTCCTCCCTCCTTAACTTTCTCTTCATTGCCACGAAAAGTCCCCGAGTGTAGCGTAATATTTATCAAATTGAAATTGGAGATTGTGGGTGCCTGTAGCATTTATTTCAGTAAAACAACTTGTCACCAGAAGAG
Organism: Ixodes ricinus; assembly: GCA_037355805.1. Lineage (NCBI taxonomy): Eukaryota > Metazoa > Arthropoda > Arachnida > Ixodida > Ixodidae > Ixodes > Ixodes ricinus. The sequence continues at coordinate 85,234 of JAZHYW010023036.1, read as the reverse complement.
AAAACATTATCGACATTATGGCTGACAAGTGTTTGCCGCAAAATAACTACTACAGGCGCCCACAATCTCAAATATTTTTTGATGAATATTAGGTGTAGGTGGACGTCGCCTTATAGTTTGTATTTTCTTATCCAGGAAACTTAATATGCTCAAAATTCCGCATTTTATCACCACCGGTAGCGTCACATTCTCACGGAATTTCAACTTTCTGCGATGCTTAGTTTCTATTTGCGCTTTAATAAAGCAGGCTCCGTTTTATATATTAAACCCAGCACATTACTCTGAAATGCTAGCCATCAGCACTGTATGTCGATATGAGTTGACAAGCGAATTTGTTTATTTATCTTCCTCCTGAACCTGTTGGTCTTTTCTCAATAGTGGGGACATTGAAGGTAACACTGTTAACGAATGCATCGATCTCTTCCAGTTTTTCCAAGACATCGGTAGCGATCATATCTTTGCCTGGGACAAGGCTGATGCCCAAGAAATTCCTCATCATCCGGAGATTCATACGTTGTAATATCAGGAACATATCTACCAAACGTTTAATGAAACAACAACAACAACAAAACCAGTAGTTTGTAGTCAGTTTTTGTCATTACTTCAAATCCTGTGATAAAGTAGCTAATCTTTTCACAGCCCCTCGCAAAAGAAAGGACACTCTTCCTTTTTAATCTGCGCATAGACCGTCCTTGATTCATAGGCTACAGGACAATAGTTGTTGTCGCTCTGCTTCTGTCGCAGAACGACTGCAATGCCACAAGATAAGGCGTCTGCCGAAGTCATTGCTATTTTCTTGAAATCAAACAAGGCGAGTGCGGAGACCGATGTGATTGTTACGTTTAAAGCATCAAACGCCATCTGCTGCTCACAATATCAGACCCAGGTATTCTTTGAGCTCCGTCAGAGGTTGCAAGTTCTGGGGTAAATCCGGGATATGTTTGTTTAGAGAGTTCCTTATGCTCAAAATACTCTTCAGCTCACTTACGTTGGCTGGTGTTTTTATTGTTCTGACCTCCGCGAGCTTGTCTACATCAGGGCGGACTTTGGTCCTGTCAATAAAGTGGCCTAGAAACTCCTCTCACTTCACTCAGGTTGAAAAAAGCCTTTTTAAACTTGTACTTTTCGAAGAAAGTGATATAAGTTGTTCGAACCTGCAGCTCTGGCGCTAGTTTAAACTAACTGAAGCCGAGATGTGCGTCGACTTTTGGCAAGAAATTGGCGTGGAGCGTAGGGATAAAGCCTTTATTCAACATGCTCCTCCAACGGCGTGGAGTTTACGCAGATTCAATAGCTTCCGTTTGATTTCCGCGTCACTACCGCAGTGGAATACCAGTCGTCAGGTTATTCCATGTGTTCTATAAAGGCCAGCCAATCCCTGCTTGCGGAGACCTCGTGCACGAAAGTGATTTGAATCCTCCTCGTGAATACTAAGGAAAACCATACAGCGTCTTTGTACGATCTTATTGTGTATAACGCATGTTCACATATTCAATACTCATGAAGAGCGAAGCCAACACAGTTGTAGCGTTGACTGTCTTACAGTTTGAAATGATTCCCTCATTAAGTAATTTGACTGCACTTAGCTTCTAACTGTCTCGTCTTGACAAGATTCCAGTTTCAAGGTTCTTCCAACCATAGATATTTTTGGCGACTTTGCTGGTCGTGTAGGCTATGCCACCATGTCGAACGCCAATAACAGGTTCACCTGTCTTGAGGGAATCCCTTAAAAGATGGAAGACTCTATCAAAGGCACCTGCTCCAAGTGTTAAATATACACGGTTTCGCGGATGAAACTGAGGAGTTCCTGCTTCAACCTTAAATGATATAGGAACTTGTCGGAGCTCCACGGTAACAGCTCAGATTCACTGTCTCCGGGATTTGAAATCCCACAACAAAAGAAGTCTGTCTTCGGCTATAAGCCATTAAATAGCACTGAAGACTAAGCAAAACTTTGCGAAGTGTCCTTTCTTTCCACAGCTATTTCTTATCACAGCCTGATTGGATATTCGTCTTGTACCTGTCGAGTATGCTCCCATCCAAGGCAAAAACGGACATTGGAGACACTTATAATGTCTTGAGCAGCTGGGCCTCTTTCCGAAAGCCGGACTTCTCATGTATAACGTTTTCTGCTTCCACTAAGACTCTGGAATTCACATCAAAGGTAAGTTCACCAACCAACAATTAACCAAGCTTTTTATAGTGAAGCTTTTATGTGCTAAGATCTGAAAAAATATCCGCCCATAGATGTTAACAAAAAAGTCCCGTTTAAACGGCGCTCGTTCGTTCCGATTGGTCGAGGCAAGTACGAATAAAAAGAGGCAGCAACTTCTGTGAGTCAGCCTTCCTTGGCATTATTAGATAATAAGGTCCTGATCTTTTTTTATCATCAATGGTCACCGACTTATCTCAACTAAGAGTGCGCTGTGACGAGGCTGAGGACAGAACCTGCCGATCTAACCTTCTTTTCTGTCGTTTCCGCGACGCTAATAAAGAGCCAAAGTCGCTGTGAAACCTAAAATTGTCGTATACCAACACGTATACGTATGCCAACGAACAACAACAAAACGTGTATCGACCATATGTTTAGCAAGAACGTATCCGAAGTAAAAATAAAACCAATGACGGTTTACCATAGTTACCATGATTACTTTTGTTACTAAGAATTGAGTAAAGACAATTAAACAACGAAGTCGTTTACGTGTCTTCATTGCAATGATATGTAAATCCTATAGATGTATAGTTGTCGTAAAGATTTCAGCTTCACTGGTCCTCCATCTTCACGTACAACTGATGGGCTCTACAAAGTTTTACGTTTCTAGATCACCTTGGTATCTTGAAAACGGGTGATTGTGAGGACGTACGTAAGGGAGTTACAGAACGTGGCATCCAAGTACAAAATTATCATGACTGTATAATCAGGAAATGGAGACGTCTGAATGGGTTCGAGATTATCCGTTCTTATTATATTCTTACTAAATACACCTGTGCTCAGTATGTTCACTTTTTTGCGCAGCTCTTAGGTGCCTGTTTTCGGGTGGAGAAGCCTCGGCGTCGGCGTAACCGCGCGTTGCATTATGGGATGTTCCCATAATGACGTCATACGTGACGTCACGTGTAACGTCACGAGGGTAAAATTTTCTCGCTAAATTTGGAGAGAAAATGTTTCGCTAAATTCGGCGGGAAATATTTCCGCTAAATTAAGCGGGGAAATTTTACCTCGTGACGTCACAGGAAACGTTACGCGTAACGTTATTACGATGTGACGTCACGTGACGTCGCGCTAAATTTAGCAAAAATGTTTTCGTAAATGTAACGAGGAAATTGACGTCACGTGACCTCATCACCAATTCAGTTTCCGCGCTAAATTTGGCGGGAAAATTTTAACTACATTTAGCAGGAAATTTAGCAAAAATTTTCCGCTAAATGAGAGGGGAGCAGGAGAGGAGGAGGGGAGGGTACGGAGGGGGAGCAGGGATATACCGTCCCTTCCGTAACCTCAATCCTTTTCCTCAAAAGCTGCGCTCTAATTCGGCATTAAACCAAGAATTGTAAACGTCTTTCATTTCTTTATAGGAGTTCACATATACCAAAGAGTTCACCTCAATATAAGATGAATAAATAATTGTATTCATCGACGCAACAGTTAAAATTATCAGCACCACTCGACTCGTCAGTGACCTTGAGCATAGCCGACTTGCTCGGCCGAAAGAGCGGTTGTTGGGCTCCTTGCACGCAAGTTGAACGAACCAGAGGTACAAGTGTGGCTTTCAGCGACATCCCGCGGCTTTATGATTATATCGACTCGACGGTAGGTCCTTTGCTGACAAAAGCGAACGTTTCAGTGATCCGTCTCACGCGTCCGGTCTCATCTTCAAAGCATGCGCACCCTATTCGTAAACATCCTTGAGGCTGAGCCGATTCGAATAGGAAACACACGATTCGTAAGAAAAACAACAACAACAACAAAAAAAATGAAAAAACAAATACCGCGTTGAAAAGGTTATTAATTTCTAAGTTCCAAGAACCCTCCGTTGAATATACGCATTTAAATTTCTTGCAAGTACAGAACGAAATACACAGTGCGACAAGGAAACGAAGATCAGAACGATCGTGTAGACGTGCTCTTAAGGAAACTAATACATCAAGCAATTAAATGTCATGGAGGACAAGCCCGCCTGTTCCTCTGCCTATCTGTTTATTGCTTTCATTCCTTTGAGATTGCTTCTAGTAATTTCGAATGAGAACCCGAAACCTCCTCCCCCACCCCCTTCTTAAAAAAAGAAAAGAAAAAGAAAAGGAGCATATAAGATTTCCCCAGATTTTCAAGCATTACACAACATGTAAGAAGATACACTAAAAAAGGTTATCGAACTGCATATCACAATTATGCCTATCGTTATTCACTTGATGCAAAATAGGCTATACTATAATTAGCATAAACGTACTTATCCGAATTTCACAGTGTACAACATTGACTGACAGCAAAATAAACATATAGGGCGTGAGCTATGATCTCCACGATTTTTGCTTCGGCGATTCTTCCTTCAGGATTCTTATGGTCTAATGTCGCAATTTGATAGGCTGTACAGTGACAACTAGAGACTCGGGACTCTCCACACCCTGCGTTTCTTAATCTGCCGCCGCTTGCATGATGTTGTGGAAAATTGAACGATGTGGGGATGAGATAATTTAAAAATCTTTTCGAAACTGTATACAGACGTCACCTAGTTTTGCGGATGGTTCTGCATAGACATTGGCCAAGCAGAACTGAAAAGACAAGATCTTAATTTATCAATATCTCGTTATTCGTAGAGATAAGTTGTTTATTTTTATAATTTTTGGGGAATTTCTTAGACACGGTTTTTGTTTTAGCTCCATATACCTTCGCTAGAATTACATCGTTTGGAGCAGAGCACTTTAAGACTGTATTTTACTGCCAGTTTGTTTCTTGTGTTTACGCAGTAAAGATTCCGAGAATGCCGAATACACTGTAAAAGGGTAAAGAAACCACACTACTGAAAAAAGAAACAATTTGTAATTTTTTTGTTGTGACACACATTTAGAGTTTAAGGCGAGCGCCAGTACACACTGCGTTTTGTGTTTATAACTATAAGCATATTGTGACATTATAAATCGCCACCCTTACAAAGTTACCTTGACACAATCAAGAAGCAGCACCAGAAACAGCAACAAGGTAAACTCCAGGTAATGTAAATCACTAAGCAGTCACCGCGCGCACGCTAGCTTGTTTGCAGATTATTCTTACAGCATTCCTGCCACTGGGTACTTTTCACAGAGGTATTTTGTAATTAACATAACATCTGCTGTCTCGTAGATCACGGATATAACGCCTGTCATTCATGCTCGTTATTTCTTCTACATTTCTAGATACATTCTGTTAGTACGGTAATTATAAACTTTGTAGGAGAAATTTAGTTTGGGACGCATTTCTTTTAAACAAGGCTTGGCAGACGCACATAGTTACTAATCGTCATCTCCTCTCATTTTTGTACCTACTGCTCCTTCGACGCCGCCATGTCCACTTGACGGCCATGAGCTTACTCAACTTTTCTTTCTGTAGCTGGGTCTGAAGTCTTTGGTAATTTACCCGTATTTTCCAGGCTGAAGTGACGATTTTCATAAACCAGCAGTTCATTTGCTTTTGTAATTTTCATTAAATTGACCATATAATTCAGTCGTGTAAAAATTTTTTGTCATTCCACCACGTAGAAGACCCTAGATATGATTGGACGAGAACACACAAGATTTTATTACCTAAACAGATGTGATAATTCCCTGAAATGCCACGAACAAGTTTGTTTTAACTATAACTGCCTTTCTCTTCTATAATCATTGACGCTTTAAGAACTGTGTTTGAGACTTTGTGTTTGTCCGTCCCTTATTGTTCCAGTCTCGGTTTTTTTCGAAATGTTTAACCACCACCAGCTCGTTTGCGCCCTTAACTTTTGTTCATTAAAAACGCCTCGCAGTTAATGCGACTTCGGCATTAGCCGATAGGAATGCCGAAGAACAATGCATCAAGAAAGTATCGAGAACATCATAATCCAGGCCGTGCATTTTCTAAGCTGTGACACGTAATTGATCTGCTAAAACACTCCTAAAAGTAATGTTTTGTTTTGTTTAATATTGTTATTAAAAGATATTCTGCTTTCTCGTGTATTGATCGTGAGGATATTCTGGAACATAAATTATGATAATTGTAATTATACTGTTAATGGAAGGCTTGTTTTAAAGTTTGTACTTGAGGTAGTCAGCTTGAATGAACGGTTCATCCTGTGATTTCAATGTGTCTTAACTTCTAATTATAGTTTGTTTTACTATTTTCGTACTTAATACCCATATCAAAAGTATTTTACAATGTTCAGTTTTGTAAATCGATTTTAAGATCTTGAAATACGCCGTATGCGTTCAAGAGCCTATCTATACTTCGTTTCACCTTCCGTCCAGACGCAGCCGATGCAACGAGATTATATGACGAATCAGACAGCGTGAAAAGGGCACCATCATGGTGTTCGTAATGGTTCTGTCTGTGTTCTAGCGTCGCAAAACCAACTCATAAACAGAACAAGCCTCAGTGATTTGCACTGTGACGCTGCTTCATTGGTCCCTGTTCCCTCGTAGCATCCGCTGCGTCTGGACGGAAGGTGAAACGAAGTATAGAACAGAAAGCTATTGTGGATAATTATCTATATACATACAAACTGCCACGATTGCAAGTTAGCATTGTTATAAAAAAAGAACTATTTTACTGTTGCCGTATGATCTTAACGAAGCTCTGGTAGGTTTCTTTTAGGGTGAGGCGCCGTTTTTGGTTGAAGGTGTTGATCACATCTCGATAAATTATGTTTGCTTCAGTATGCAGTGCCACACTGTGTGGATTTAAGGAATTCACAAGCAGTCATGGCAGTCCAAGAAGGACAGTCAAATAGGCCGAGACCTCCGAAGATTATTCTGGCGAGATGTTGAATCCCGAAAGTAATTTCACGCATAAAAAGTTTATTTGATGTTTTATCCTACTAACGGCCCTCTTTTCTAGTCAGCGACTTAGGCAAAAAATAGTCCCTTTTTTCCTTTCTTTGCTTATTTGGAATTTCACCGGAAGTCGAAAATGACGGGAGGGATACAGGAAGAAAAGACGTTGCTGCTGAGGGGCTCTCTACCCCATACAGTTCAAGGCAGAGAAACAAACATCATAAAACTAAAAACAATATGACACTAGAAATGGCTCAATGGAATCTACAAAAACCTTAATATTGGGAAAAAGTAAAAGTTTGGCAGGTGTACTATTTTTAAACAATTGTGAAGCGAAAAACAAAAACAAAATTACACAAAATATGTTGTCGATTTAATCGGAAAGAAGCTTATAGATTGGGGGGGGGAGGGATATAAAAGAAATAAGGAAATATTCGCACCAATTCACATTTAAAAAAAATATTTTCGTATATCACTGTTTTTGTGAAAAGTATATGCTGCTTCACGAAATAATTTTGCGGTTATTTAGGACGCCACATGAATTACTCATTTTGTATTTCGCCACTAACAAAAACGGGCAGATGAATGTACAACTTAAAATAAATATGTAAAGAGGGGAACTTGTGCCTGCAAACTTAAAGAAAAAGGTACCAGCCCTTTCGTCTGCAGCGGAAGGGCGAATGTGTCCTAGCAGCCCGTTACCGCTCATTTTACAAGCGCAGTGTGTTCAGAACGTCCCGAACCAGAAAACTCGATGAAAGCCAAGATTGAGGTGGAACTTTCCAGAACAATACAGAGTTACAAAGTGACGGAGTGGGGTTCGAACTTCGTTCCTCTGCGTGGCAGTCGCGTGCGTTTGCGACGCACGGGGTAAAATGGACTGCCACACGTTCTTACAGTACGATTGAATAAATGTATACACTCGTTCAGTGATCAGTTTAGTACCTGTGGGTCAATATGGGCTGTATATTACCTTAGGAAAGGCCGATAATTAGCATATAAAAATGCTACTTTAATTTTAGTTCATATTCAGATTAAGAATGACGCTAACGACAAAAAACACGTCTGATAGTGCGTGTCAAACAAACATTTCTTGAACATGCCATGTCCACTTTAACAGGAAGCAGCAGTTTCTTCTCTGTTCGGCTAGCTGCAACTGGCTTTTTCACTGTAAGTGCCCGAACATCGGTCATGAAGAATACAACATCTACATGGAAGGCGTCAATATAACTTTTAGTGCTCGGGCTGCATCCGAAGAGGCAGCATATCACCCTAGAATAAGAGCATGAACGTTTCTGCCGGTGGCACGGTCCCGTCCTCCAAGCCGACGGTCTAGTCAGCGAACGTTGGACTGAATGAGAACCCCGTCCCACACTCTAAGAAAAAATGGAGGAAAAAGGTAGCAACGGCGCATTTTCCTTCCTTTTATTGACGCGCCCCCAAGCGGACACGAGAAGAAGGGTGGAACGAGACGCTTTCCTCCTTCTCCAGGCAGAAGGGAGAAAGCTTGCGCCCTCCCGACTCATCTTCTTTCGGTTTCGTTTTTCGAGCACGTCGCGCACGCAAGATAAAGGTATTTTATTAAAATGTAAAATCTCCGTACGAAAACCGGCGAGTTCATATCAAATTTAATAGATGTAAACCACTATATGATCTGTCTATCTAAAACGTGGCAATGTAAGAGAATGCCAAAGGCAAATTATTTTATTTTTGAATACAATGTGTATCACTACAACAGAGATTACTCTTGCATAGGGCAGAAGCTAGGCGGGGTTTCCCAATAGCTGCTGAAGTTTCCCTTGTGTCGAATCGAAGGTTCGACCTCGAACACTATCCGGAATGCGTTTGAGTATAAATGAGAGCAAGTGACGGTTACATTTATTTAATAGGCACCAACTACTTCCCCGCCCCTTTCAGGTCAGGCTGTATTTATTGAGCATTTTGAGAAAATCAGTAAACGAAATGATTTTGATAAATGTCAAGTTCAAATATAGAGCGATTTTAATTTACTTGGTGCAGATTGGTTCTTACAAACTGTGAATAGCAAAACTAAATTTTTTTCCAGGACCATTTCGTTGTTTTTCTAACAACTTTTTTGGCCTCGAACAACTCAATTAATTCATAAATGGCGTAGAAAATGTTCTTGAGCTTGTTCTTTCCAGTATGCCAAATTTAAATTTAAGATTGTCTGCTCATATTTTAGTTCAAATTAATGATTTCCATGCACCTTTCACTGTCGAATTTTCACGTCCATTCATGCCACGCGTGTTGTTTCAGTCGTCTAATTACTGCGTTTCTGAAAGCGATTGTTTCAGTTTATATAGGCATATACAAGAGTGTGACTGGGCAATGATCTTTCTTTGTCAAATGTTGATCAGGCTACCGAGACGCTTACCTTGATTGTTAAAAGTGATATCGACAGTTTTCTTCCAACGTGCTCAAATATGGCAGCAACATTTCTTGTTCGGTTTTTAAGAACTAAACTATCGCCTTAAAAACAAAAAAAAATAGCATGGGCTACGAATAAACAAAATAGAAGGCGTCGTCCTTGGGCGCGGCGTTTTATTCCTGCCGCACTCATGGCATCATTTTGTTTTAATTTCTAGAGCCTCGTGCCAGAAATGTAGAGGCGACGCGACGCAGCTCCCATCAACAGACCCACCAGCGCGGCATCAATACCGTCTCGCATCGATACAAGCTCTCATCCATCAGCGGCCCTTGCTTACTCAGAAGGAAGGCCATCCCAAAACCTCCTAAGACGTCTTCTATTTTTTTTTTAGGGAATGTGATGTGAGGGCAACCTGGAAATCCAAAGCGTTGGACCCGGTGGCCCGCACGCCTAATCGTCCACAGTCATTTCCACTGCGAGGAGGCCAAGTACAATTTGGCACGCTAAAGTTCCTAGATCAGAGCTTCGTACAAGTAGCGACATTCCTTGAAGCGCCGATAGAGTGACGGTACAGGTTTTAGGAAGCGGAAGCGAATGTCGGCGGACATTTTGTTCTATCGGAATGTGCTTTGTAACTTGTATTGGTTCTCGTTACTTCTAAAAAGAAGTATCAAGGGACTTTAGGCCACGCGAGAGGCGCTCCGCCGCTGATAAATGGTCGTCTAAGCGGATGCGCGGGGCTCTTGGGATCGCGGCGCGGGCGATGACAGTGAATAAATTACTACGTTTTGCTGGACCAGTGCGTCGTGTCATTCTCTGAGGCGGGTAGCAGCAAGGGAATTCACACATGCTTCACCACTCTCTCGGATCCTGTCATTGTATAAAACAACCGCTCTGCCGTATAGTCCCTTGATACTCCTTTTAAAAGTAACGACAGCCAAAACAAACGACAAAGCACATTCCACTGGGAAAAAAATGGCGCCATTCAGTTCAGTCGTTTGTTGTGAGCCGCCATTCGCTTCCTAAAACCTGCACCGTCACGCAGTCGGCGCTTGAAATAATATTGAGTTTTCGTAGACTGCGTTTTCCCCTCAGCTAAGCCCTCCGCAACGAAGAAGTTACTAGTGCGCCTGCGCGCCGATAGCCTTGACTGTAGAGTTCCGGGTATCGTAGCGGGTTGCGGAGGGAGTTGCGGGACGGCGAAAACGATCTACGAAAACTCCCTAGTGTCGCTACTTGTAGGAAGCTTTTATCTGAAAACTTACTTTACCTCACATTGACATTTCGTCATCAATTACATTGTCCCGTAGCCAATTGAATGAGCACATATCTGCCTCTTAATTTGTTCGATTTTTTGCCTGGTAAACGTTTTTATATGTTCTTTTTATTCTTTTCGTTTCTTACTGCTCGTTGACGATAGTGTGCCAAAGTGAAGACCTTCTTGATTTTCTTGAACACCTAAAGTTTCGCGCCCAATATGCGAAAAGAAAACTAAAAGTCTTAAATTTCAGTAATACGGTGTTGTATAAACACGCACAAAAAAAAAAAGGCGCAAGAGTTAATGACACAAAACTTGAAAGTATAAAACAGCAAGGACAAGGAGGGGAACAGGACATCTTTCATTTAGCAACAACATAGAATGGCACAACGATAAAACCGCCCCCCAAAGGTCTCAACGTTCTCAAAGAGGGAAAGGAGATAATAGTTATAAAGGAAAGGGAATTACACTAAATATAAAAGTTTGAAAAGCGCTGGCGTCACGACGAGGTATCACTAATCTAGTTATCTCTGATTACTTAGAATTCGACCTTTGTCATTGTCAGTGATAATGAAGGTGCAGAATTATTGTTGTTTGCAGTCCCAAAGGGAAATGTACTATAAATATAAAAGTTTAAAAAGCTGTAGCGTCACGACGAGGTGTCAGTAATCTAGTCATCTCTGGTGTTAGGAATTCAACCTCTGTCTTTGTCAATGATAATGAAGGTGCAGAAATGTTGTTGTTTACAGTCCCCATGGCAAATGATTCAATGATTTCTCTCCCAAATCTGTTGTTGTGCCCGCCCAGTATTCTAGTATCAGAGAAATGAGGAGTACAGTCATCGCACGTGCGGCTGTGAACGACAATAGGGTGATACGACTCATTTGAAGCCTTTGATGCTTCCAAGTTGTGTTCTCTGAGTCGATGGTTGACGCATCTCCCAGTCTGTCCAATGTACTGACTGCCACAGCTTAGTGGAATTGAATAAACCTTTCTTTCTTCGCATTCTACGAACTTTTTGGCATGCTTTACATTGCACCCTCTGGGACTGTCGCTCCCATTAACCTTTTTACACATCTGTTTGAGGCGCATACGACAGGAAAAACCACACTCGTGTCGAACTTGGACGCGATAGATCTTAAATGGTGCGCGGAATTGTGCATGTAGGGAATCACAGCGAAACGACCTTTCTTTTTGGAAACAGCTTGCGGAAGTTGTGGTTTGAGAATGAACCTCTCAAGGGTGGAACGAAGGAGGTCAGCAGGAAAGCCTGCTTTTTCTAACCTCTGCTGCTGCAACTTGAGGCTACTTTCGGAGAAATGCGTGCACGACTTGGAGAATGAGGACTTGAAAAGTGACCTTACTATGCCATGCTTAACTGACTTGGAGTGAGCACTGGTGAAAGGGAGGACTGGCTTCTCCGACCTCTGCTGGAAGGCCCAACAAAGACTTGAGGAATGAGGATGTAACCGTAAATCCAGGAAACAGCAATATTTCTGCACCTTCATTATCATTGACAATGACAAAGTTCGAATTCTAAGTAACCAGAGATAACTAGATTAGTTATACCTCGTCGTGACGCCAGTGCTTTTTAAATTTTTATATTTGTAGTAAATTCCCTTTCCTTTATAACGATTATCTCCTTTCTCTCTTTGAGAACGTTGAAACCTTTGGAGGTGGTTTTATCGTTGTGCCATTCTATGTTGTTGCTAAACGAAAGATGTCCTGTTCCCACGTCCTTGTCCTCGCTGTTTTATACTTTCAAGTTTTGTATCTAATAACCAACGCCCTCGTTTTCAATTGTAAGTTAATGACGTATAACTTTGGATTAGCAAACACTTGAGCGCTGGTTGTCACGCCGCTTGTACAGTCCAGTTGCGCTACGACATTGCCAAAGAAACAAGTTCAATGTGATAGCATCCGCACAATGAAGTTAACTGTTCTCTGTGATTTATAAAGGATATACCGCAACATAAATCATTACTTTGGATCAAAAGTTTGCCAGTTGAAGGTTCCGGTGTTTATCCGTAAGGTTCCTTTGCATGCGTTTCAAAGTTCCTTTTTTTTTCGGAATCCAGAATATATGGATAAAAAAAAGCCTACGTCAAAAATTGGCAGCGAACTTTACATCCAAAGTCATATAATGCATGAAATACTTGAAACACCATAGGAGCAACACAACCTAAGGTTATCTATATATGTGTTTGCTAGGAGACGGGATGGGGTGTTTAGAAAAAAGGAGAGGAAGGGACGAGAGGGGTAGAATGATGGAATTGGTGTAACTCGACATATACACCAACTCATGTTTACAAACAAACCGGAGCGCCCGGAGCGCCCCTAGCGGACGCCACTGGCGCCGCGCATGCGCGATGGGGGTGTGGGCAAGAAACTCGCCGTCGCCCATAAACACACCATTGAAATGCGATGTTGTCGGCGTCAGTGTGAGTCCCCTGCCCTTTTTCGCGTTCGAATTGTTGGTTCTACGTCTTCCTGGCGATGTCTGACTATCTTGAGCGGCGTCAGCGAAATTACCGAGGCTCGTTACACCGCAAAACTTCGCGTGAATAATGTGACATGTGGCGATTCATTCCGCGTGGACGCCGCAGAATGTACGCTAAAGCCTGATTCGCATGATGAGATTTCGCTCGGAATTTTCAGTCGCGACGCCGCTCGGGCTGCAAAAGCGTGAACCGTAGCTGAGATGGTCGACGTCGATACTGAAAATCGCAAGCAGAATCGGACCAACTGAATTAGGCATAACAAGTCGGTGAGGGTCACTGGTAACAATGATCAACATCTCCTTGTATCTACTGTTTTCATCGAGCCTGCTTACCAACCTTCAAATTTAAGTCTTTTGAGGCCTGCACTTACTTCTTATCGCAAGTACCGGGCCAACATTTGGTCTACGGACCGGCGTCGTCTAAGAGAGCAGACGACAAGCAGAAACGTTTGAAAGAGCAGACGACAGTTCGAACAATCAGGCGGCCGTTTGAACTTGAAGACGCACTGAACGTAGTCCGCAGGTGGTCCGCACAACTTGACGGTTTTCTGGCGTTCATGTTGGAACAAAACAAATAAATCTGATGACCACAAGTATCCGTGAATTCAACCCAAAGTGCTTCCCGCCTAAGCAATCGTTGTCCGACGGCGTCTGCTTTTCCCTTTTCACGGCACATATCCAGATTCTCGGACGAACCGAGCACGTGAAAACTGACCTTCAAACCTTTCTCGACACTTTTGGTACGGCCCCAGGCGCGGCGTTTTGACGAGAAGGCAGGTTTTTGTCTGGTTCCTTTCAAAACAACGCAGGAATACACGTCTGGCATGGGGACTTCTGCCCACAGCCCCAGACCGGAAGTGCGACCGACGCGCCACCACCGCGCCGTGACGTCACAGAGATGAGTTCGTGTATATTAGGGTGCAGCTCTTAGGCGCCCATTTCCGGGTTAAGCAAGCATAGTTCCGAACAAAATGTAAGGGCGCAAACGAGCTGGTGTACATTGCACATGGTTGAAAAAACCCGAGACTGCGGGTAAACGACACAACACTAAAAAAGTCTCTAACACAGCTGAAATTTTTATTTTCCGAAACCTGGTTATATAGGCACTTCGATACAAAAGAAAAAAAAGGGGAGAGGGTGAGAACCCTAAAGAATGCCACTTTCCACCAACGTAACCTCTGACAAAACAACAATGACAACGGACTCTGCGTCATGCACTTCTCTTATCTCTGACCCCCCCCGCTTCCCGACCGCCAAACACACTGATAACCCCAAGCCCAGTAACACACATACAAAAAGAAAAGAAAAGAACGACCCATTGTTCCCTCTACCCGAAAACCTACAGACATAAACCTTGAAGGTCAGAACTTTTCACAGCCTAAGAAAACGGCGAAGTTCGTTGTCTAACCCAAACGACGGCTTATTAACTGCGTTCCCGTGACCTAATATTGTTAACGACTCTTTTATCAACCGCTTGTGGTCATCTTTTTCCCGCAACTCTACTGAAGTTAAATGCCACAATGGTACACAGTTCCTACATTCGATCACATGTTTTGACACTTCGGAGTACGGGTCTTTTTCTTTATACAACGTTTGTGCTCCGTCAACCGCTCATTTATACACCGTTTAGTTTGTCCAATATAACAAAGGCCACAATCAAAAGGTATCTTGTAAATGACACCCGACGAACATTCCACATCCCTTTCTCTGTGTTTTATCGCGCAACCTGAAACAGTCGAGGCAAAAGGGGTCAAACGGCTCAATCTATAATCTGTAGAAAAGGCAGTGCCAACATTAAACCTGCTGGCTAACGCTTTGATGTTATGAGAAATTTTATGAAAATATGGAAGGACTACTCGCTTTGAAGGTCTAGGAATTGACTTCGTTGAATCTCATCAGAACGTTTCGCGATGGCTGGATATCCTCAGGAACATTTTGTAAGACAGTTGAGTCTAGTATGATATCTCAAATGAAGTCAATTCAGAAAATCCTAGACCTTCAAAGCGAGTAGTCCTTCCATATTTTCATAAAATTTCTCATAACATCAAAGCGTTAGCCAGCAGGTTTAATGTTGGCACTGCCTTTTCTACAGATTATAGATTGAGCCGTTTGACCCCTTTTGCCTCGACTGTTTCAGGTTGCGCGATAAAACACAGAGAAAGGGATGTGGAATGTTCGTCGGGTGTCATTTACAAGATACCTTTTGATTGTGGCCTTTGTTATATTGGACAAACTAAACGGTGTATAAATGAGCGGTTGACGGAGCACAAACGTTGTATAAAGAAAAAAGACCCGTACTCCGAAGTGTCAAAACATGTGATCGAATGTAGGAACTGTGTACCATTGTGGCATTTAACTTCAGTAGAGTTGCGGGAAAAAGATGACCACAAGCGGTTGATAAAAGAGTCGTTAACAATATTAGGTCACGGGAACGCAGTTAATAAGCCGTCGTTTGGGTTAGACAACGAACTTCGCCGTTTTCTTAGGCTGTGAAAAGTTCTGACCTTCAAGGTTTATGTCTGTAGGTTTTCGGGTAGAGGGAACAATGGGTCGTTCTTTTCTTTTCTTTTTGTATGTGTGTTACTGGGCTTGGGGTTATCAGTGTGTTTGGCGGTCGGGAAGCGGGGGGGGGGTCAGAGATAAGAGAAGTGCATGACGCAGAGTCCGTTGTCATTGTTGTTTTGTCAGAGGTTACGTTGGTGGAAAGTGGCATTCTTTGGGGTTCTCACCCTCTCCCCTTTTTTTTTTCTTTTGTATCGAAGTGCCTATATAACCAGGTTTCGGAAAATAAAAATTTCAGCTGTGTTAGAGACTTTTTAGTGTTGTGTCGTTTACCCGCAGTCTCGGGGTTTTTCAACCATAGTTCCGAGTTGCGGCAGTGACGTGGCACGTCACCTCAGCTTGCAAATCTCGGAAAGGGCCCGTCTTCCAAGATATCTAGGGAACCACTCCTCCCCATAGGGACAGGCTGCACCGTATATATAATGGGGATGAGTAAAGTTTGACAAGTGTAGCCGTAGTAATATTGTGAACAAAGAGGGGAGAAGGTGATTACTGAATTTATTGCATTAAAGTTAGGGAAATGGAAAGGGAAAGAGAGCTGGCGAAAAATTGGGCCAGGAGCGGGAATTGAACCCGCAACCTTCGCCTGTCCGGGGCGACGCCTTAACCACCTTCTCCCCTCGTTCACAATATTACTACGGCTGCACTTGCCAACCTTTATATATATATATATAAATATATAATGATCCATGGTTGTTAATTCGTAACCACAGTGACCATAATTTTGTGTTTGCTGCGGTACACCTCCATGGGGTGTGCGCTGATGGCAGGCACGTTCTTGGTGAAGACGAGGTGTATACACGTCCGATGCCTGGTCGTGGGCACCGTAGGTTTGTTCACACACGCAATACCGAAGCGCTCGAGCATAAATGAAGTAAACCACTTTTCCTCCTGGCGTGAATGTCAACGTTAAAGTCACCAGTCACTACGACAGACGTGTCGTTGTCAAGCATGACCCAGCCGAAGCCGTCCATCATGAATGCTTCAATGTCTCTCTTAGACGTCGCGAGGACATGTAAACGATGGCAACCACCGGACCATCGCGCACCTTGACGGAAAGGCTGGAAAGGTTGTCGCCTTCTTTGAGCGACGGCGGCAACCAGATTGGTTGTCTGGTTGTCGCCGTCGCTTACAGATGGCGGTAGCTGTCCAGAGTTTTGTGTAGTTTTGTGTCGACATTTGTTTGGTACCGGACATGAAACTGTGGAAACTAGCATATAACAGCTCCGCTGTAAAAATGTTCCCCGTTCCCGGTAACTGATGCCCTTCATTTTTGTGTATGCGTGGGCTTCGTCGACTGCTATTCTCCTTGATTGTGGGGAAACAACTTGAACATTAAACAACCACACAAAAAGACAGGCCAAGAAACACACACGAGCTGCCTATAATCATTCTTTAGTATTTCATGTTCCTCATCCCTCGGTCTAGACTTCTTCGTCATCCACTCGACCACTACATATTTACCAGATTTGATAAACTGATTTTCCTTTACACGTAGATTAATAAAACAAGGAATATATCACAGGAAAAATGCAAGATAGAAGAAAAATAAAATAAGTGAAATAAAAAAGTCCATTAAAAGGACACATCACCATTCCCTTTACCTACAAGTAATTAGGTCTGCGCACGTTGTTGATATTCTTTTTCTTTTTTCGTAGATCGTGCTGAAAGGACTGTCATCATAATTCACTGGGTCGCAGCGCGCCGTAGTAGAGTGCCTTGATACACACGCGCGGTAGGCACCCTACGCCGTAGATACTGGATCTCTTTGTTGTCAGTCGTGATCGAAGGACGGCTGGCAAAGTCGTCTGCAGTTTCTTTGATAGCTAGTGCCTCGAGCATCTCTCGTGAGTGTGGATTTATTTTATATGCAAGAAGGGCTGACGCAGGTCAAAGCTAAACTACAATGACATGCCTTGCAGCGGGCTAACTGCTGTCCTTCTGATATGCTCTTCACCACTCCGGCGTGTTCTCTTGCTCTATCATGAATATATCGGCCAGTTTGGCCGATGTTACTTTTGCCGAACAAATGGAAAATACGGTAGATTGCTCCTGTTTCGCACTGGGCATATCTTGTCGTGTAATATGAACAACGTTGCATACCTATTTTTTGCTTGGTTTTCTTATTTTGTCGGTGGCGCATAGAGTAGGTCTTTTTTGGGGCAAAGCATAACACCTGCACGTTCCGTCGTTCAGCGATCTTTTTTAGTCTTTGAGTAATCCCATGAATGTATGTGATCATCGCGATTTTGCTTTCAAGTCCTTTTCTATATTCTGTTTCTTTGCTGTTTGCTGGCGTGTGTTTCAGTTTCTTACAAATATTTTTCAAATGTGCCTACTAGGGGATTGTCCGGACATCCTGACTCTCGTAGTCGAGACATTTGCCTCGTAAATGCCTCAGTCTAATGTTTATGAGATTTATTTACGGCAGATGTAAGTGCCGTGGTGGTAACACTTCGTTTCATAATCTTCGAGTGACCCGTGTCACATGCCAAAACCCATTACTTGAGCGGTGCTCATATCTCCAGCATACGTGATCTTTTATGAATTCCAGGGCAAGGTCGAGGAACTTGATGGAGTTTCCCTCTGGTAGCTAATAGGTAAAAAAACAGCTCTGGACCACTCTCTTCTAATCTTTTCAATAGCATACCCATACACCCATTCCTGTTTTCTTCAGATTTCTTGGCGCATAGAACTATGAAAGCATAAACATACCTGAAGCTCGCCCTTATATTCATGTCTTTCAGGTTGCCCTGGACAATTATGCCGCATGCTGCCAAGTACACGTCACACAGTTGCGGAGCCACCCTAGAGCCAATACACACTTCCGTCTTTTGTACATATTGTTGACATTCATAGTCTACGGGCACTGTCACCGTTAAATACACACCTTGTAGATCTATGATGGTGTCCAGACTTATCCCTGTCCGATTTCGAAAAGTTGTGATGCCTTCTTCCTCTTTGTTTGTTCGAAGAATTGACATGAGAGTGTTGTTCGGAACACAATAACATATTTTGTAGGTCTATGAAGAAGCCAAAAGTGACGCCAGCTCCTTTCTCCTAAGGATGTGTGATGAACTCCTTCGAGTTGTAGATCCTGTAAGGATATCTCGGCTGTACCAGGTACAAGACTTTCACCAAGATGGTTGATTGGTTGCGACACATGTTAGTGTGCTCCGCTTCTAAAAAAACAACAGCAAACAAGTTGGATTCTGGAATTTGCACGTTCAACAGCTGACTAGAGATTACCAAGAGATATTTCAAGGTGAAGACAGGACAAGCGTGTTAGCACGCCTTCGATTGCACTTTTCGATAAAGCACCAGCGTTGCTCAGGACGTTTGACACGTTTTAATTAGAGGCGACGTGAATACTTTTTTTTCAAAGTCTGTATTTATGTTAATTCAAATAAATCCGTTCTAAGGCTCTCTCGGTGCAACTCTTTGCTTGTTCCTTCTGAATTAGGCGCTCTTGCTGTTTTATAATTATATGCAGAATAAACAGTTCAAGGTTGAAGTGTTTATGACGAAAGCCTTAATCGTTACCGTGAAAATCTGACTTTAGCGGCGGTGACAAAACCTGCTACAAAAACTGCAGGATGTGGAGCACAGGAACAGGTATTTCATCAATGCATAAATCTGTATAGAACATACGGCGCTTATTCAGCACTTAGTTTCTTAATTGGGCAATAAAATCGATGAATATGTGAAACCCCGTTAAAGTCTTAGAAGTTGTATAAGTTGGTTACCCTGAAATAATTGCGTTTTTATTCCAAATTCTGACACAAAAAGCCTATAATTACAAAATCAGTTACCGGAGTTTACTTAATTAGCCGACTGATTGCGATTATTCCTCCTCTCAAGACCGCCAAGCCCGATAATCACCCAGTGAAGACATCTATGCGTGATCCTTGTTTTTTTCTAACATATAAAGTGTGAAACAGTGCCGGCGCAGGCGAGTTTGTGTAATAGCCTAGTTACACGCACGCTGTCAAGTGTCATTGAGCCAACGACAGGGGCCCCTATCGCGATCGGACGGAGTTACACTGGCGGAGCCAACTGACATTTAGCCGCTAACGACAGTTGGATTTGACTGAGCGGGCCAAGCTCATTTAACTGATGAAATGACGGCGTCCGCCGCATTAACGCCGATGGTCAGTGCCAGATAAGTACTTACTAATCTGGAAGATTAGGGCGGTATCCAAAAAGTATCGTAGCTGCAAATATCGTTGGAAGAGGTATGATTCAGGGCCAGAGCTGCCGCTAAAACGATCACGGAACGCCGCGGCCCACGCTCGGCGAGCGCGGCCATTGTGAGGTTGGTGCCGATAAGACTTTTGTTATGTATCGTTTGCTTAAATTTGTATGGAATGTTCTGAATATAGTTTTAGTAAAAAAAAAAGTGAATTGTTTGTGTTAGACGTTTACAATGAATAAAAAGTGAGCATATAATCTCTTTGGATAATCCAACATTTTAAGAAAGGTAATATGACATCAGTTTTGGTTTCGTTCTGGTTTCAGCTGGGATCAAAGTTGCGGTTGGTAGGCCTATGTACGGTGTAACACCGTACAACTTAGATTGAGGCTCAATGACAATTGAGAGATACCAACGATCCTTGTCTAAATGATTGTTGGGAGCGCTCATGTATCGACGGTTTCAGTTCACTATTTTTTTAAACCACCTGAGACTGGGTGGAGAAGAATCCAAAGTAAAAAAGAAACGAAAAATGACAGAAACCGAGCTACCGAGATAGTAGAGCGTTTTTAGAATAGCGTAAACACGTTTGCTTAGCACTGCGTACGACGCGCGCAAGCTCTCAAAGGAAAGCTGTGGAGCGCGTCAAACCTGTACCTTTAGTGCAGCGGAACGCAATCGCATACGCAAGCAGTTGCAGCGCCATATAGATGTGTCCATGCAAACAGTTCAAGGTAATCGAACGCCGGTCTTCGATTACGGCAATCTGCAAAAATCGATTGAAATTACGCCCCTTTCATTACATATTCAAAAGTCAGATCCACCCGCATGCACTTTCGTTTACGTAGCAACACAGAATGTAGGCATCTGGTCAGAAAAGGTACACTGCCACCAACAACTGCCGCCTACCACTACCTAACCGGATCCCTTCATTCGTTTGCGCCCTGCCGACAGCGGCAGGCGGCTGATGTTGGTGGCATTGTATCTTTTCAAACCGGATACGTGGATCCGGTTAGAAAAAAAATACATAGACTCCAACATGTGGTTAGAAAATACACTGCCGCCAACATCCGGTTAGGGTCGATAGCGCGCGTACGTTCGTAAAGTTCGTGGCGTTGCGTACTTATCGAGCATGCATTTTGTGAAGTACGCAAGGCTACCGCAAACACGGAGCGCATGCGTTTTCTCCGATATGCAATCCAAATATTTCTAGTGACAAAGTGACTGAAACGGCTGCATTACTCTTCTGAGCTTCATTGTGGACTGGCCTTCGGGCGCTCTTTTTGCGCTAATTTTTAAAATTAGGTGGTAAAACAGGAACACTGATCAATGAATGTCTAAGAAACCATTGACGTTTTATAAATTCATTAAATTGGTCTAGCCTCTAATTGAAATTGCCGTCAATGCTGCTATTGAAACATGACGCAAGAAGCTAAGAAATAAAAAGTGAATTGACGAAGTTTAGTTAATAACTCACTTACCGTACAAAAAGTTAGGGCGCAAACAAGCTGATGAAGGTTTAACATTTTAGACGTTTACTCTCTTATCTAATATCCGCCAAGCCTTATAAGTACATGGTCATGGCTCCCGTGTAACTCGCACCCAATTATAATATGTGTTTGACTAAAAATTAAATATCCTGTATAGTATTAGCCTCATCGCAATATTACATATATAATGGTGTTGTCACTTTTGTGGTAACTGTAGTTGCCAATGTGAAGTATTTTCAGCTCTGACTGAAAAGGGTGAACATTTGAAGAAAAAAAGACTACTGGCGCCGCCAGTGGTAAGGTTTAAAATAGTTTGCATTGCAAGAATAATTAGTGGCTCGTCATGCTTAGGTTAACCCCGGTCCGGTGCTGGCCATGTTATGAGTCTTCTCTGACTGCCAGTCATTAAACAAAAATTACCCATTTAGAGAATAGGGCCAGTCATATGGTATGGCAAGCCACTTTGGTAAATGATGGCCAATATTTGTTTCCGTGGCCAATACTATTGAGTCATCGTATTTCGAATCGTTTATGGCTGCCTGGGTTGATTACGAGTGCATTGAGATTATTGCATGTGTTCTCTTCTTGAACTCAGGAATACATCAAATTAAAGGCGAATATGTTCCAGAAGCCAGGAGACAGTAGGACTCTCAAGAATACTCCAAAAACCGGGAAGTCTCCAGGCTTCTAGGGTATTATTCAATACTGATTCGCTATAGATCCTGCTTTGCTGTTCACATACTGTTTATGCCTCCCGCATTGGAGGCGAATTTTTTTAATTTGTTTTAGATATTTTTACAGTCGGTTGACTGATTTTAGTTACAAAATTACAGTTGTAAAACAAGCCAGTAGGGATGAAAATGTTTTTATTGGCTGCGATGAATAGCGCCGACGGTCTCTATGCCAATCCAGGCTTGACGAAGGCGTTGCCAGTCAGTTTCCAGTTTCTGTAAGATAAATAACGTTCAAAGTGTCAGCAGCTGATTAGTTACAAATAGTGTCTCAACAGGGGGTATTCACTGGACGACATATCTGAAGGAAATGTTTAGAGCGCATGCTCAAAATGAGCTCACATTGTTAGGCTGCTATGACCAGCAATCTTGAAAGGGTGAATTGCACGTTGCGAAAGAACTGTGGAAGCTCGCCATCAGCACGCTCTGAGCATTCGAGCACACAGTTATGCTCGCCAGTGAATACTCCATATTGGCGACGAGCGCAGTCGGAAGTGTCGTTGTGGTCGGTCTTCTACGATTGGCCGAATGCTGACTATGACGTCAGCAAAGTATTTCTAGTCGAGGGAAATGAAAGTAATGTAAAAACTTTAATTTTGACGATATTGGCATTGGTGCATTGAGAGCGCAATAACTTCAAGCTTCCACCATGTTAATTACAAACACCATCGAACTTCTCGTTCGTAAGATAATGAAGTCACGAGAGGGAACCATAAGAGGGCGCCACCAAAACATATCGTCGCTAAGAGACAATGACAGAATGAACGGCAGGGATATGTCTTTTGAGCCACGGCCTCCTGGACTTGCTTCATGCCTTTCGCCATACTTAGCCTGCGCTCGCGTGCGCTCGAGGTGTACTATACCATAGCCTCCTCTATACTCACGAAGCCTGGCAGTTCGACCACGGAGCCATAGAATGCCCGGTCCCAGATTTGGAGCGCGAGGATGGGGTAGTCACAGAGCGTCAAAGAGTAATTTCTCAGGGAACCTGGACCTCAGCGCACAGCTTTTGCAGCGGCGAGGACCCGAAACACACTTTTAGGTACTCGGCCTCTTGCCGCAGCGTCTCGCGGCAGCAGCGAGACTCTGCGTCTGGGCGTCTCGCCGCTGCGGGGCGCGCGTCACGGGGCTGTCCTCTCATCTGTTGTCTGCCGCTCCACCTTTTACATTTCGGCGGCCGCTTCTCGTGGTGATCTGCCAGTCTTTGTCGGTATATAGGAGGCTATGACTATACACACCGAAGCGTTGTTTAAGGTGGGAAGCTCGTGCAGGAGGCGAAACCGCAAAAGTGCCTTCCTGCCGCACTCACCTTGTCGGCGGCTTGAGTAAGAAAACTGACATTAAATCAGGTAAGCTTTGTCTTCACAATGTAGCCGAAGTGTAAAACGAGTACTTACACTTCTTCTTGAGAATGGTAGCATAGTTGACGCCGTAGCCATAGTTGACGCCGTAGGGGGACAACCCGTAGCCAAGTCCGTAGCCGTAGGTTCCCAGATGGTAGGGGTATCCAACGCGGTAAGTGTAGGCTGGAACCGTGTGGTACAGCAGGAACCACCGGCGAAGGTGCACGTGTGCACCTTGGTTACCGCTGGGATCTGGTGAACTGCCGTGATCGCCGGTGATGTGTAGGTGGAGACCTTGGCAACCGGCGTAGCCACGGCGTGATGGGTGCTGTAAGTGTCCACATTGGTCACCTTGGACACGGTTGGCGTGTGGTGCACCGTGCTGACTGCTGGTACGACTGGAGCGTAAACCTTGGTGTAAGTTGGAACGGTGTGGTGGTACGTCGTCACCGGGGCTCCGACAACGGCGTACGGTGCGGCGAAGCCGTAGGTGACACCAACTGGCCTGACGAAGCCAGCGAAGGCGCTGCTGGCCAGAGCGACAAAAAGGAGGACGCCGAACTGCAAGACATTTTGAGAGTAGTTAAAATTGACTTTTTGAGATTTTACAAACAAGCTGTTTTTAGAAGGGGATTAAAATACTTTATATCCACTATTTTACTTCGCCCACTGCGCTCAGAACACACTTAGCAGTGAACATTCGATGATGGTGTGATTGTTCCGTACCATTAGAAAACCGTACACCTGTTCGAAAAATGATTCCGTCATGCTCTTTGTGAACGGCATTACAAAAACTCAAATATTTGTTCACTTATACAAAAAAAGGAAACGAAATAAAGAGACCTTTATTAAAACTATACAACTTCATATCTTTTTTTTCTTTTTACAAGCTTGCACGAGCTGCTTCAGATACATGGATTCTGTTTTTCCAGATATCTGTGAGCAGGACAATTGCTAAAGCATTAAGGGAGGCTTGACTAACTGCAATGCTTGAAACTAAATGACGCTTCTAATCACTGGTCTCTGATTTCGGTCAAGTTTACACGCAGTTCAGCTGTGCGATGGCTTTTTGAACCTTCTTTGCTACTAAAACTGACTACGCTTATTTATAAACTTAAAAAAGACACGTGATTCACTATTGTTCTAACTACTAATCACGAGAAATTAAAGACATTTGTATCACGAGTTACCGCAGAAAACGTTGTGTAACGTTGCTGATCAAAACTCGTAGTGGTACCTCGAGTCTTCGTTTAAAACAGGAATTAGTCAACAAACATGATATATTTAAAATATAATGATAAGTAAAGAACATGTGCAGGATCCAGGAAACTGAAGATTTGAGGTGCTTTAACCAGGGACTCAAACCGGAAAATATAACGTTTCGATTACAGTTACAGTTCTCGTTTCCTGTTGATATCGGTTTCGTTGCAGTTCTTTTACAGTTACGGTTTCGGTTACCGGTTACACATTCCTAAAAAACTGTTTATATGTTTTTGTGGTTTCATTAATAATTTGTTTTATTGAAATTCTAGACTGCCCTTCTTTATTAAATGGTTTAAAGTCGTCCCAAATATCTAATAACAGGACATTCACAATACCGAAAATTGAAAAAGGCTTCAAAGTCTCTACGCACAAAATTAGGTTGTGTGTATGTTTATACAGCCTAGAACTTGGTCTGCCTCCAAGGGCGACGAGTCTCCCAGCTGTAGATGAGCAATTTAGCCAGTGCAGTACAAACCGCTAGCCTGGGGTCTTTAGCGTGCACCACGCAGTAGTGATACACGACCGCACGCCGGTACGATGCTCATCCAGATCGAAACGGGCAGGGGCGGAAATTGAACCCAGGATCCTGGGTTCTGCTCCCTCGCACATTTGTGCTTAAGAGCGTTTGAGTGCATTCGACTGCGTCGCGTCGAAAAACGAAAGCGAGTCACCGGCACATCTGTGCTTCTTATGAAGCGTGAAATCCAATTCAAGGAATAGCTCGGCACGCGACATAGGGATGTCCTGGTTTCTCGCAGCCGCAACGCAGTGAAACGCAGTCAAACACTCACAAACACAACGGTGAGTCGGAGCCTTCAGTACTTTTAATTGGCCAAAAGTTGCACACTTTTCTAGCTGCAATGCTTGTTGACTACATATATCTGGAATTGCAGTACATAGTTTGATACCCAAGCATGTTAACCTTGCAACTTGAAGATCATTGCATTCTATATATAAAAAACAAACAACACCGCGACCTTTTGTTTGGGAGCGTTTGCAAACAACCCTCAGAAAGTTCCCACTGGATGCTGGAAGAACCAGTCGCAAGTTCTCGTCGGTATAGCTTGTGGCAACCTAAGATATGAGGAGGAGGCTTCGCCCACACCGAAGGAAGGAGCAAAACTATAGCCCTCCTCTAGTTAAATACAGCTAAGTCGAATGAAGTAATCAAATTAAGAGCTGGGCTAGTTGGTGAAAGTCAAACATAATGTAAATGCAATAGCTGAAAACATGGAGAAATAAGGAGAGAAACGAACAACAGAGAAAGCTGTAAAAATATGTCCTGTTTTGTTCGTTCCTTCCCTAATGTTCGTTGTTGTGCGCTGTTACACCTACGTCATGTTTGTATTTGCCAAACAAATGCATCTGGTTGTGAAGTGCACGTTTCTCGCTGTCCGATTTTTTGACGCTAGAAAAAGTGTGCATTTATATATAGCGACATTTTTTCAGGGATTTGAAGACGGAGCTTCTCCTACAAGCATGTTGGAATAAGGGATGTCGCTAATTTTCGTCGAGCCGGAGTTTTACGTCGAACCTCAAGGTTAGACTGGTTCGAAGAACCTTCGAACTTTTACCAGATTCTACAAGGTTCGAATTTGTGGGCAGTGTGGCTAGACTTTGATACAATAATTTTTAGGTTTGAAAAAAGAAATGATTTTACGGATTAGGTTGTTTTATTTTATAAATCGTTACAACCAACAGAACATAATTCTAATAACTTAAATGTTAATAACATAATTTATTCTTGCTATATCACCAAACCAACCAAACAGTGCTGCCCTTATTAAAAGTCGAATGTGACTTGATCCTGTGGTCATCAGGATCCAATCCAAAGCCAACTGAGCTAACTTGTCGCGCATGCATCACAACAGTCAAACCCTAGTTGCTTGTAAATCTCAGAACTCTAAATTATTAGTTAATACCCTGAAGGCGACACGTGCTGAATACATGTAGCGATTGAAGGAGTGTGGCAGATTTACAAATATAAACTTTCCATTATAAATTTGACCACTGACTCCAACTAACTATTCTTAATCCTAAATTTAGATTGAACTGAAATGTATTAGCAGATGCACAACTCGTCGACGGTAACTCTGTCAAATGGCCACGATATTTCAAGCTCCCTCCTCGCGGTCAATCGTAAAGAAAAACTCATATTTTATTTTTTGGTTAACATCGGGTTCTATCGATTACCGGTAAATAATTTACGGGCACGATTACGGTTACGGCTCTCAAAAAGTTTAAATAGCGGTTTCGTTCTAATAACGGTTAATGAAAACAAAATCGTTCCCAAACGGTTTTCGGTTTTGTTTACGGTTTGAGTCCCAGCTTTTAACCATTCAGTTTACGTAGGGAACAGCAATACTCATAATTTCATTCGACCCACTGAAGTGCTTTTGGTTACTGAAGGTAACCGAAGCCCACTGTATGCAACCTAAAATTTTAAATAAATCAATTTTACACATTTATTAATTGCATGCTTACACGCAATTCTTTTTACCTTAACTCCAAACGCAGCCTACCCTGCGAGCTGAAGGGACCAATCAGAGAGCGTAAAAAAAACCCACCAGCATAGATGGGGGCCCGGTTTCTCTATACGTGTTATATCACCGCTGAACCAGCCATATAAACTACAGGCCCAGTGACTCGCGCTTTTGACGCCGCCTCATTTTTCCCTTTAACTCGCGGTGCCGGTTGCATCTGGACGTTACCTTAAACGAAGTATAGCAATTGGGAAGGAAATGTAATTTGGGTATGTTCCAAAATCCTGAAACACGACCAACAGTCGATCACGTTTAATATTTTATTCGAAACAAAAAACTTAATCCAAACTAAGAAAAAAAAAATCAGGGCTATCAAAAGGTAGCCGATAAAGTACTTCGTACAAATCCAGACTACGTTTCACACGGAGTCCGGTCGCAGCCCACGCTACAATACGGTTAACCCATTCAAATAAGCAAAATAAATGCGCCGTCATGGCGCTCATGGTCTTGTGCGTTTGCTGTCACCCAGTTTAACCAATCCCGCACAAAGAAAAGGTACGGGATCATGTGGAATGGACAACGCGCGTTTGGTCTAGTCGGGAATAACAAAGTTACAAACGCGACGAGTTGGGTAACGATGCACATTTTTCATTGCCTGATTAGCTCCGTCGGGTCCGTAGTGGCGACTGCGTTCGGACTTAGAGTGAAACTCCAGTATGCCGGACCCTCTCAATGCAAAACGAAGGCCGACACGTGAATACTTACAGCAGTCATGATAGGGGGCAGTTGATCTTCGTCGGATGGCGGCCCGGTTCCGAGTAAATGTGGGCTACTTGGCCCTCTCTTTTATAGGCGAATTCAGATGGAGAGGAGATGTGGTTCCAGTTGCTAGGCGGATGCACAGTAGTCAGACAGGGTTCAAGGTATGGAGGGTTCACGATGGCAGCAAAAACGCCTTCAGGCAAGGGGCAGCGTACCCTGTACCCTTGACCGCGTCTCGAGACACATGGGACGTTTTAACCTTTGTTTACATTTTGCTTGTTTCCGCTGAGAAACCTAAATAAAAGCTTAAAACAGACGCGCGGTGCTTAAAAAAATCCCCCGGCTTGTGTCGCTTATTTGTTTGTCAATTTTACCATGAGGTTCTGCGCCGTAGCCATGAGAGCTTTCCTTGGAAATACATTTCCCATGCGCATCACGTGTGCTCCTACTCCTGACCAGACGCCGCATGGTGAGGGTGCACTGCACATATCTGGGGTTTATCTTTGGCATGAGGGACGTTCGTGAAGACTATGCTATTTTGGGAAACTGTTTATCGGTAACGAGTGACCACTGTGGGAGCTTAAAAAAAAGGTCCGTTCTGTTCGGTAAGCTGATGGAGTCGATAATCTGGAATGGGTTCGCGTGGTAGAAACGGCTTTCTTGACCCCTTCCTTTTGGGGTCTTTTCATGAAGACTTTTACAGGAGTGTGGCTCTGCCTGAGACGCCACAGTTTTGCGCAAAATAATGAGACAAAGTAAAAAAAGAAAAGAAAAGGTAGGTTTTGTTAGCGAGACGGCCGCAAGTTTGAAGTGTGACAACGTCTACGTGTCGAGTGCAGTTAAATATAACCCCTATATTGAATCTAACATATTTATATTGATGTAACGTAATTAGTGGATTGTGGAATGAAACACAAATATAAATGGAACGCATTTATTGTTAGTCACAAAATAAATTTAAAAAAAACACTAAATATTTAAACATGAGGTAAACTTATACTACTGAACGATACGTGTGAAACATTAAAGATATAAATGTCAAGACACAACACAAGCGTATTCAACCAGAAGTCAATCAGACAATCGAAAGAAGTGCAGATCGAAACGCGAGTTACATTTAATCTTCGTTAACGAGACTCATCGATGGGCAAACGCGGTTGATTATAGCCCGATGTTAGGAGAAATACGGAACAAGAACATATCGTAGCGTCTCAGAAGCGATGTGGCCTCTCACCCCCCCCCCCCCGCCCCCCTCCCCTTTGAGCGCGGACCGACGAGTATTGCATCGCTCCGGCATCGGTTAGATAGTTCACGACTCTGCGACGGAAAACGGCCTCCCGGAGCGGCGACAACAAAGGTAATATAACAATAAGGAGTGTAATGTCCCATGCATTCGAACCGTTTCGGAACGGCGGGGCATAGTCGCGTACATCGGTGACCTCCGCTGGTGGTCCCGATGGACCCATTTCACTGGCGACGTGTTAATATGCAGAAAGAGCAGCAAAAAATTGCCTGAAAGGTCTGTACCTAGCTATTTTCTAGCTCACTTCGCAGGAAAACACCGGAATTGCGCATTGTATAAAAATAAATAAAGTTGACCACGCTCGAGCAACTGCAACACGTCCCGGCCAAACAAACACGCCCAACCCTTAGTATGCTTCTTTTTTGTCCTTCTGCAGCTTTTTTTTCGTTCGTTTTCTCGGTGCCATCGATATCAGCGATACGGATTTTGCAGCATTCTGTTGCCCTCTTCACCACCCTGGTGCCAGCCGACAGGTATTGGATTGCCTTCGGGACCGCCTATACAGTTCACAACTGCGACGGAAGACAGCTGACGACAGACGAAAAGGATCGAGAATTATATTATTCTGGAGATCGTTGCAGATAAAGATATTTTGAGTGGTTGATTGAGTGTACATAGCCGAAGCCGCTTGCATTATCTTGAAACGCTGCCACTGAGATCGCACCCCACCGCGATCTATGGGTGACTCATTCGGAGGTGGTTAGAAATTCCGAAGCCGAAGTGCGTCGCGTGGGACCACCCTATAGTGAGGGCGATTCTCTATCGCTACATGTTGTTGTTTGCAGGTTTGCGGGTTTTATGGCGCAAGTACGATGGCCATACTGAGCTAAACTATAGGTAAACTAAAATGAACTAGAAACAATGCACCAAAAAGTATTTCCACAATAGTTTGTGTAAAATCGCTATATTCTCCCCTTTAGGTGTAAGACATTGACCCGTCAGAGAAACAAACGTGGAAACATAGCTTGAGCAAGCTTAATGTCGATGGTCTCAACGATTTCATGCACTGAGTGATATACACTCCGATTCACACTAAGTGCTACCGCATCCCACACTACGATCACTGATAGAGCCAATCAAGTGACAAAATTGCATTGTCTCAGCGCTCATCGTCATAATGTTTTTCTATCACCGGGTAATCTAATCGTACACAGGAAAAACACAAACATAGGATTACGGCGCATTGACCGCGCATGATCGGTTTAGCCGGTCATGGAAAATACGCAAAGACGACGAGGGTCGCGACGTTGCACTTTTGGAGCTGCTTGATTGAAGTCATCGGATCGTAGCCTCGGCTGCGTTCGGACTTGATGAAAAACAGTGCATAGTTTCTAGGAGCCATTACATTTAATATTTTTTATGATGACTTATAATTCACAAGTAATATCCACCTAGCCTACCCACCAAGCCACTAATTTGTCTCTTCTCTATCGCGTGGTTCTCCTCTAGAGGCTGGATACAAAGGAACTTGGTAGGGCAGTATTATTCCGATGGAATTGCTCCCTAATTTTAAGGAAATATTTTTCTTGACTATTAATGACTTTATAATTTTGCAATAAATTATAGCCGAGAAGAGTTCAGCCCACAGACAATTGATATAGCTGCACTAACGCGCGTTGAATAGACTTTGCATATTGCCCCGAGGGAAGCAGAATATTGCTGGAATATCACGTAACCTCTTAAGCTTTGCTACCTCTTCAAGACATAAACTGTGATGCCGTAGTTTACGTATTCGTCGGCTGTTTTAGATACGCGTATAGCTTGTTGAGCATTTCTTAACACTGTGATTGCCTCGGACAATATTGTACACGAAAAAAAAGAGTAAATAAACACATATAAACGATACGCATAAACTTTTCCCCCTTATTATTGGTTGCTATGCGAATAATACACAACTTCTCCGCTGGTGCACTGCATAATATTTTAAGAAATAGTAAATACTATAAAAATAACATCTCATATCCAAGATAACTACGAATTACATTGTAATTTATTGAAACCTAGAAAGTTCTGGTGTTTAAGTCTTTATTTGAAGTTTCGTGATACAATTATGTAGGAATATTTCATATAGGATTATCAAGAAAGAGTGGCTTGTGAGCCCCAATAATGTAATATGAGAATGAGTGCTTGCTCGGAGGTTGCGCATCTGCCTAGACAGTGCGCAGAATCAGGAATTTCGCAGTTTTTACTGGCTTATATTTAACAGAATCTATTAGGAGAAAATGGCAGGCTTTTTTTGATTTTCAATTACGAATAAGCAATGACACAATATAATTAGTTTTTTAACCTTCGAGGAACGCCACAAAGGAATCGCAAACTCTTTTAGAACATTTGTGCCAAGAAAGGCAAATTTATTCCCGTAATTGCTTGAACGATCTTCAGAAGCGGTGTTTTATAGAAAACAATATTTTTCTCTTTACTCAATCACCCAAATTTCATCCGTCACATACCCAATGCTATCACACGAGAAAACGCAGCCCGAAACGCTCTGATAATGTCAAAAAGAAGAAATTGATTGGTGCAGATCTATAATGCTTTAGTATCGAGAGATGGGCAAAAGGTAACGAAATGAAGTCATGGAGTTCCTTTGTCAACGATTGAGAAAAAAATAGGTCACCAAAGGCAAAAGTGACCTGATAAAAGACCAGGTGAATTGACATACTTTTCTTGTTAAGATTGGGCAATGTTTAAAATTGTCCGAAAACGTTTTAACGACAAGGTACGTTACTTATACACACGCCAGACGGGAAAGTTAAATGGCTTCAGAACGAACTCCTTTAAAAGGCCAGCGAAGCAGCGCACGCCGAGAAGTGCGAGATCGAGAGCTGATTCGGCGATTTTTTAATGGAGTTAATTCTGAAGACCTTCTACGTGCCCGTCTGACAGGGATATGAGACAAGAACGGCTGATGCCTTAAAAGAAAAACGCGAGTTGTAAAGGTTTTTAAACCTCTTTAATACGTAAACATACTAAAAAAAGTTACACTTCTTTATAATTCTTTGCATCATTTGATTATTTAATTACAGTTTAGGATAAATGTATATAAAGATTGCGATGTTAGCCGATACGAAGACCAAAGAACAAATCACGAAGCAAGACACGTGAAGTTAATAAGCTATACCCCTCCTTTTTGTTAATGACAATAGAAATCAATTGATGTCACATTTTTTGTTCCGATTTATATACATACGGTAAAATTGTTCGACCCTGGCTCCAATGAACAAAATAAAATTCAATATTCGGATAGCTATGGGTGGTCTTTTTTAAATCCGTATATTTTTACATCTCTGCCTGCTGTGAGTTATCACATAAAATAAAATTGTCGTCCTGTGAAGTCTGAGATCCCCTGGCACAGGTATGCACGCTGCTAATCATGGCGTTTAGATTTTGTGTTTTGCGACATTTTGGCTTTAAACGAATTGACGACAACTTAAGTTTTGCAAAATTCGGAACTACGAATTCAATGCATGCGTATCAGATACTACTATATTGTGACCCCCCCCCCCCCCACACACACACACACAAAATTGGAGCTTAAAAGAACACGGCATCGCTTTGTAAATCCTTGTTGCACTGAAAAAAAAAGAAGAGAAAAGCACGCGTTTCAGTTGTTCCTGTCCATTTGGATGAAGAATGCGTTTCTTTTTTAATGTCGCGGAGGGTATACAGCATGAGACTTCAAACACATCTTAAATCAGTGTGGAATATATAAAACTGAAATCTACAGAAATCGAAGTTTGACGTGAATGCCTCAAAAAATGGGACGAATTTGAATGTTAAAGAAAAAAAAACACATTGGGAAGCCCGGACCGACTGTTTTCCAAAATTAACTCTGAAAATATTAAATTCTATAAAACATACTAATCATGCCGTAGAAACATGTGAAAGCGATTCCTTACTCACTTTATCCACCTTCCTCTGAGGAGCTGGTCACTCACAGTGTTAACAAACTTTTTCTTTGGAAAGCTTACCACTGCCCCTCAGCTTCTCCTATCTGGAACACAAGGAAAACGTGAAATTTTAAATTTATTTTGGAGGAAACGATGTTTTCCTCTTGGCTTAATGACCCAAGTTTCGCCTGTCACATGGCAAAGGCTGTCACACGAGGAAACCCAGCCCGAGATTCTCCGATGATGTCCAAAAGAAGAAATTTCTCGGTGCAGATAGACACTGTTTTAGCATCAGGAGATGAACAAAAGGTATCGAAATGACCTTACTGAACACCTCCGTCGACGATCCTGGCAAAAAGGGGAAAAAAAAGGAAATGCATTTGTACGCAATGAGAAGCTTCAGCATATGTTTAAACATAACCCAGAAAAAGCAGATGTTCAGGAAAGTAGAGCATAGCGACTCGTGAATAATGAAGTAAATTCATTAAAAATGATATAGTGACTTATGCTTAAGAAGCACAGGTCGTGACGAGTTCCGGACATTTTTTCACGCTCCGCAGCGTATGGGATTACTCTGTATCAGCAAAACGCCGGCGATCGCACGAGGAAGCAAGACGTGTGGACGTAATGATGTTTGATTTGATTTAATTACTTCAAATTTTTTTGCCCTGTGCTTTCTATGCTGTTGGTGGCCGTAGACATGACGGTAATCACTGCTTTACGGGCGTTCTGGCGGTGTGGCTAATGTGACATTCAACGCACTGCTAGCAGTTTTCGCCTCGCGATTAATTTATTTTTGGTAACCCATATAAATCTGATTTAGCAATGATTTGTTCCGCGCATCTCACGAAACAGGCAAGGACGTTTTTTAATACGCACATCGCCACCGCCAATGAGTTACAAAACTCAAGGCTGTTCCAGTCAGTGGTATGTCGCCCCTTTTTTAGCCATCGCAGAATGTATGGGCCCAAGTTTGGCAATCTATAGGGGCCCTGGGCCCAATAATGCTTTGCTCCAGGGCGTTAGTTGTTACTGTCAATGCACATTTACTTTGGGTTTTCTACGGCTTTTCTCTGGTTGGACTCCCTGATATTTGCCGAAGTTCCAGACGTGAATTAGACATGCCACGTTTCATTCGAACAACCAGCAGTAAAGCCTGATTATTGCACTTGTATGGTAATTTAGGCCTAAAGTTTCCAGCTGAACGGATTGATTGCGACCTTTATCTCCTGTTCCGATAGCTCAGCGTGGCAAGTCATCACACGGTGCAAACAATTCAACGTCACTGCCACGTGCCACCGTCGAACATCTTTGAAGGCTGCGGCGGCGCCGCCCCAAGTCTGCTGTAAAAGAGCTGCTCGAAGACGCCAGGCTCCACTTTGGCAGCGGCAGCGGCGATGGTAGCACGCTGACGGCTAACTCTTGCCTGTGCTACTTTCAGGTTAGTTTTGTATTTTTTAGTTTCTGTAGGTGATTGCCGCCGCTGCTGCTGCTGCTGCCACTCGCTTGTCTTGAATTGTTGCCTGCGACAAATATGTCCGACGACGAAGCTAATGATTGTTCCGGTTGTGGTATAGCCTTCCGGGACAATGAAAATATTCTATCTTGCTCGGAATGTGGCAATTCTTTTCACTTGGGTGGCTGTTCTGGTGTAGCTGAGACGACCTTTAAATCAAAAGGCGAGAGTTAAAAAAAGGCCTTGCTGTGCCCTTCTTGCAAACCGGGGAGGACAAAGGGGAGCCAGCCAGTCAAGCTTGATGTAGCAAGCTTGCTTGCGGACATCAACCGCAAGCTAGACAGCCTAATACCCCTAAAAGCGACCGTAGACAGCATTGAAAAAAAAATTCAAGAAGTCTCTGACAAGTACGATGACGTCCTAAAAAGACAGGCTCAGCATGATAAAGAAATAAAAAAACTGAGTAAGCGCATTGAAGCTGTGGAAAAAGTGAGTGGGGCTAACGAAATCGACCGATTGAGGCAAGAAGTGAACAATCTTGAGTGGCAAAGCAGGAAGTTAAATCTGGAGGTTCACGGCATTGCTACAACGGAGAACGAAAACTTGCTTGACAAGATAAATCAGGTAGCGTCCAGACTGCAACTTCCACCGCTATCGGAGAGTGATATCGTTGCCCTTCACAGATTACCCGCAAAGCCCGACAATGTGTCTGGTGTAATTGTCCGGTTCACCAGGCAAGCCACGAGGGAGCAGTGGTTGAATAACAGGAAAAAATTGTTGGGGACAGAGCCTAAAGTTTTTATCGTGGAAAACATGACGAAGCAAAACAGAGCGCTCTTTTTGGCCTCCAAAAGAGTGGGCCGAAAAAACAGGTTTTCGTTATGTTTGGCACCGAAACGGAAGCGTTCTAGTACGAAAACAAGATCGCGAACGTGCTATTGTTGTAAGAAGCGAAGACGGTCTATTGAGGCTAGAATAAGTA
This sequence comes from Ixodes ricinus, assembly GCA_037355805.1. Taxonomy (NCBI): domain Eukaryota; kingdom Metazoa; phylum Arthropoda; class Arachnida; order Ixodida; family Ixodidae; genus Ixodes; species Ixodes ricinus. The sequence continues at coordinate 49,634 of JAZHYW010023036.1, read as the reverse complement.
TTGCTGTCTTTCTTTTCGAATTGCTTTTAAACTTGTTTCTATTTTGTATTTATGAAAACTGCAACTCCATTACTTCCGAATGAACTACAACGCACACCTGATCTAGAATGCAATTCTCTTTTAAAGTGCTTCTGTTTAAATACTCAGTCAGCAGTGAATAAAACGACTGACCTTGAATTACTCTTCGATCAGTTCGGTGCTCTCTTTGATATAGTCATGTTTACTGAGACCTGGTATACTGATAATTCAGATGTTTTCCGCTTACCGTCATATGACACGTATGTTTTAAATCGCACTTCGAAACGCGGGGGAGGATTGGCTGTTCTGGTTAAAGACGGTATCGATTGTAATCTTTTGAGTGACTTTTCATTTATCACGAAAGATGTCGAGCTATTGTGTCTACGAAATAATCGGAATATTTTTGGTGTTTTCTACCGCCCACCAGATGGTAATGTTTCTGCCTTTTTTGAATTTTTTGAAATATTTTTGGAGTATGTAAATGAAAATCAATATAACGTTATTTGCGGCGGTGATTTCAACATCGACATGTTTTCGGATAGTGTCTCGCAGAGAGAAATGGAGAGTCTTATTAGTATGAATGGGTGTGTCAATACAATTACAAACCCCACAAGAGTCACTTTACACTCCAAAACTGTTTTGGACTTGTTTATTACGAACTTTCATATAGATCAAATTAAGAGCGGAGTACTTAGTTGTAACCTGAGTGACCATCTTCCAATATTTTTATGCGTTAAAGTTCATGTGTCTCGAAAGACGGTAGAGAATCAACCAATTGTTTTCCAAAATATAGATATAAACAGCCTCGAGGCCGTTAGACGAGACATCGCATCTACCATTTGGAATACAATTCTTCTTGAAGGTACTGCCGATGGTGCTTTTAACGTATTTGTTGAGCAAATTCTTAAGCTATATAAGCATCACTTCCCATATAAAATTAAGAATATATCAAAAAAGATCCGTAAACCGTGGGTAACCTTCGATTTAGTTCGTAAAATTGGTAAGAGAGACATACTTTATAAACGCTTTCTTAATACACGTGACCCCGATGCACTTTAAACATTCAAAACCTATCGTAAATGCTTAACTAAAGAGCTAAGAAATGCAAAAAAAAGGTTATTACTCTTCTCTTTTTTCTTCCGCGAATGGACGCACTGACGTAATGTGGAAACACATTGGTTCTTTGGAGAAAGGTGCTCCTTCGTCAACTGCCATTGAAACGTTAGAGCATAACGGAGTTACATTAACCGGCGAACAGCTTTCCAATCTGTTTAACGACCATTTTGTAAATATAGCCGTCCGTACCGATGGTACCGACGCTTGCAGATACATGTGCCATAGAAACTGTCGCCCAATGTTTTTGGAACCAACTATACTGCCTCAGAAATAATTAACGTGATTATGCCCTTAAACGATAGCAGTAGCTGCGACGCTTATGGTATGCAGATACGTCCAATTAAGTATGTTGTTGATATAATTGCCCCAGTTTTAAATCATATTTTTGATCTCTCCTTAGCGTCTGGTGTATTTCCAAGAAAGAAGCAAATAGCGAAAGTAACCGTTCTGTACAAAAAAGGTGATAAGAATGAGTTGGGGAACTACAGGCCCATTTCTATACTGCCCGTTTTTTCTAAAGCGTTAGAAAAATATTTCATCGCCGTTTGGTAGACTTTTCAAATAAACATGACCTTGTTACTTCCTCGCAGTTTGGTTTTAGAAATAATTGCTCAACTGAAACAGACTTACTTAGTCAAAAAGAATTTATATTAAAAAACTTTGAAAAAAAAACTTGGTTCTCGGGGTGTTTTTAGACTTTACCAAGGCTTTCGATTGTATTAATCATAAGGTCCTATTTAAAAAAAACTTGAAGTTTACGGTATCCGTGGGCAGGCGCTATTACTTCTGCAATCTTATCTAGATCATCGACAGCAATTTGTATCCAACAATGGTAATTCCTTCACTATTAAGCCTATTATGTCAGGCGTTCCACAGGGTAGTATACTAGGGCCATTCCTTTTTAACATGTTCATAAATAATATAATTAACGTCAATAAGGAGGCGAAATTTGTATTGTATGCTGATGATGCAAGCATATTTTTTTCTTCCGAAACCGCTGATGAGCTAATTGATATGGCTAACTTAACTTTGTCTAGAATTAAATCTTGGGGTGATAGTAACTCGTTGACAGTAAATACTAGTAAAACAAAAGCTGTTATTTTTCGTCCAAAAAATAAACCTGTGGTGGTGTCTAAGCTTCTCCGTTTTAATTCGTCACGAATTGAAATAGTCAGTTTGTTTTAAAAATCTTGGAGTATTTTTTAGTGAAAATATGTCCTGGGATAGCCATATAAACTATATTACTCCAAAACTAGCTCGCGTGGTAGATATTGTGAATCGCTACCGTTACATATTGCCAACAAATGTGAAATTCTTGATCTATAACTCCTTGTTTTACTCCCATTTAGCCTACTGCTACCTCGTTTGGGGTACATCAACGTTAACTAATATTGAAAAACTGTTCATACTACAAAAGAAAATACTCAGAGGTATAGGTAATGTACCTTTTGATTTTCACACTGCTGAATTATTTAAAACCTATAGGATAATTGATGTTCACAAATTGTATCCATATCGACTTTGTACCAGTTTTAAGAGTGAAAGAATAAAGGGCACACGTTTCTTAGAAAATCTTGCATTGTTGGAGGAAAGTTCACCAGTGTATTCTACTCGTCACGCGGAGAAGTGGAAGATGGTTACTCAGCGAACGAACTATGGCTCTCAGATGCTTCAATTTACTCTTCCAAATTTGTTAAATTCTTTTTGCAGTAGTAACGTTTCCCTTGAAAACGGGACTTTCAAAGACTTGCGTGGATAGTTTTGTACGTGATGCATTCTTTTCATAAAACGTTATATATTTGTTTTTGTTAACAATACCTTCAGCTGCTACTTAATGTGATTGTCATCTTTGTTTCTCGATGCTTGCCGTTGACCACTGTAAGGGGACCGAGGACCAGTCAAGCTGCATATCGCAGCTTTTTTCCTCGGGCTCCCCCATCAAGATTGATAGAAATAAATATATTATTATTTTTATTATTATTATTAAGTTCTATAAACCTTTCCACCCTCCGTCTCATGGGTGCTGCCATCTTGGAATCAGGTGACGCGGCCGCCGTAATGTGTCTTAAAGTCGATGCTCCGCCCTCGCCTCTGCTATTTGGCGAATGCGTTTTATCCCGGTTTTTTGTCGCGTTTCACCGCTATTTTTTGTCTTGCTCTCTAAATTGTCATCCGATTCTTATCTTCACTACCTTGGTGCATGCCATAATTATGTGCACAATGCTTTCCCTTAATTTTATAACACTTTTGTTTTTCACCATCCGTGGCGTCCGGATGCGCGTGTGGATGCTGGATTAAGCACAGGAATCATACTTAGCACAGGCGCAGATTGAGTTTGTTGTTGAGCACGAGATTCGAGAGGCCAATCACTTATGACAGCGCAGGTTTTCTCAAGAATAATGACGGAACATACAAAATAAAGAGTGCAAAGTACATTTATAATCGCACATTCAGGATCTTAATACGCGATTAATACAGTCTTTTTAAAGCTTAACTATGCGTGCCTCTCGAAAGCGTCGGCTTTTTCTTCGTAAAAAGATCGAAAACAGTTGCTTCTGAATATTCGGTGGAATCGTTTCTGCAGTATAAACATTCGATTGATGGGTTTATTTATAAATAATAAAAAAAGCTGTATAGTGCGCTCAGTCCCATGTCTGCACTCACTGAAGTGCTTTAATGATTATTTTAAGATATCTACTTCAATTCGTTTATTCAATGAATAAGGGTGGAGCCTCCCAGCCAAGAAACGTGTCAAAGACAGTTTGTGAGCGCTTTAGGAGCACGCAATATTTGACACCCAAAAGAAGCCATCTGCATAAAAATTACCAGAGCGCAGCGTTGGCGATATACTTCCAGTGGCTGCCGACGCCACTGAAAGTAAAACAAGGCATCTGTTCAGACGAATTAAATTGTTTTATGTAGATCCTACCATTCGTCTTTAGCTAAATATGCCGGACCTCACTTCTCTTGCACACTTTATTTCGTTTCGCAAATTTTACGGAAATCAAATATACGTAATTTTATGGACATGTTACGTATGTCATATCTTGAATATGTCATAAAGGAATGTATGTATCATAAATATAATATTTCATAAGGTAAACCTTTAGAAAATACTCTAAATGAGTACTTCACAAGGGACGATATTTTAAGAACTTTCCTACTCGGCCTAGGCTAGGCCTCATCAGAGTATGCTTATAGTTTTCAATTTTATTTAAAAAGAAAGAACCGGTGTCGACATTATTGACATTTTTTTTTACATTCTACGCGTCCCTACAGGAAGGATTTCCAGTCGGAGATGCTAAAAGAAAAGTTCGTAGCCTTGAAAATTAAAGAGTGACCACTAACCTTACGAGTTCATCCGCTCGCAACGATTCAGCACAATTTTAGTCAAGTTGAAGACTTCCTTTTTTACCGTGCTTCTATGCATTCGACTCTTAATAAACTTGATATTGTAAAAATCTAGTGCCAGCGGGTACGGCTTTAGGTAATAGTGTCTTTTCCCGCATCAGTTTAGTCGTTCTACCGCCAAACCTGGCCGAACGTCGAGCAAGACAATACATATCAAGATGTTCGTAAAATCGTTCACCATTCAGACTCGAAATAACGTAGTAGTTCTTAAAATGACCCAGTACCACTGCATCGCGGGTTGTGTATCATAAAAACACATTTCTATAAAAAAAAGTGTGCGAAAACTACATAAGACATTGACACAGCCGCGACCGCGCCGAAACCGAAACGAACCAAATTCAAGGCATCTTATGGCGCGAATGCGTCAGCACCCTCTATCTGCCGTTCATGTAACTACAAAGTTAAAAAGCTTTATAATGCATATATAACTGGAATGCATGGTCTATAATGCATGGAATTCAATGTTCAAGGAGCGACTGTTTGATATTGTTTAGAAGACATTAAACCGTCGTTTTGTTGAGTGAAGTACATATTGTGTTTAATTTCCCTCCTAAGTTGAGCTAGGACATTGGCGTCACAGGACCTGTCGTCATGTAACATCATGGGACACCATGGCTTGGCACTTTGACGTCACGTAACGTGACATAACGACACATAACGTGGTTGCGTGACCTGACGATAGCGTCAGGCCAGGTTGTCAACTTGCCAGCTAAATCTAGCGGGCAAAATCAACGTCTTGGTGCCAGGTCGTGGTGTCACGTGATATCATGAAGTTAATGGACGTCGTCAATTACTGCGTTAAATTTGGCATGGACATTGATGTCCCGCGACATGCGCGATCACGTCGTTTGACGTCAGGTCACAAGACAGATTTTTTAAAGTTTTGCGGGCAAATTGTAGTTATTATTTCATGTCGGGGTGTCACCTGACACCCTGACATCACGCAGTGTCAACTTACTTGTTAAATTTAACCAGAAAATCCACGCACGAACGGACGGGCAAATTGGGGATTGGGGGTTTGTTAAAATGCATTCCATGCATTTTACTAAAGTACCAAAGGAATAACACATTGGAACATCATTGTATTGCTACTAGATCTACCTATGGTACTTGAAAAAATAATACCTAATATCGCCTATTCCTCCCCCCTCCCCTTTAAGCCATTTGCTGTCATCGACACCTGCCAGCCGCCTGGAAACATTAGGCGACACGTCCTTTCACGAGTAAGGTTTTGCAAGCCTCCTTTTATAAGGTTTGAAAGTGCGCTGCGGAGCAGTTCCTGCAGTTACCATGGCGGCTAGAAATATACGATGGTTGAAGTTACTTGTTCACCATTGAACGTTACGTGCCTATTTTCTGCAGTGACATATTTCACTTTTAAGAGTTTGATAACTTGCACCGTTGGTGTCTTCCTGATAAATAGGAAATGCCTTTCTAGGTTTTTGCCTAGTTAGTTTCGTATAACGAATGAAATTCTCTCGAATTTGTTTAGGCGCCTCACGCATTTAACCCCATGATCGAAGACAAAGCAATTCAATATGTGGTTTATTAAAAAATGAAGTGCAACAATATCCAGAATAAAAACTTTCCCGGCGGAAGCAGCTCGTAGTTAAACATTGCTCCGCATTAAACTATAAAATGTTTGTTTTGTTTTGTGAAGATCTAAGTGAGAAAAAAGCAAATCGATTTCAAAAGAAACAAATTTTTCGGCTTGTTTTTCTAAGCATGCAACTATTTATCATCCCCGTGCCCAGCATCACAATCAAGTGTCTTGCATTCCAAGCGATTAGACCGCCACCCTCACCCATCGATTCCATCGCCCCTTGCAGTACGAAGTTGCAAAGTAAGCTAATCGAGTTTGGGTTTGCTCACACCAGATGGCGAAACGACATTTCGAAAGACGTATACGAGATGGCGTTACAGTGCTGCTGGCAAGAACTATGAACTCTTCAGCGAAGCCGTACGTGGTCAGGTCGGGTTCCATGCGGCCGTGCTGCCACACTAGAAGATAGCTTGCAGTGAAGCGAAGGCTCCAGTGACTTGCACGCTCAATAGGTTTTATGCGCAGTCGCGTGAGTGGATTCATATATACTTTATATTAGGTAATAAGCATGCGTAAGCACGTAATAGCCTATTTTTATAGTGGGATGAAGAAGAAATAATGTCACACGTATAGAAATATTATCATAAAATCCGTTTCACAGTTTCATAGGCGAAGAGGAGATCAAAGCGGTCGATAATCGCGGTCCCAAGTTGAGTCTGAAATGTATTTAGGTTCAGACATTGAGGTATTTATGAGCCCATAAAAAATAAAATGATAGCGATCTCGATACTATATTATCAGTTTCTAATCTTGCGGTAAACTATATCATATTACATGTAATATGGAAACCCACACCTGCTAGGGCTCGCGCATGCGTGCTGCGGTATCCTTTAAATAAATAAATAAAATATTTTTCATAGCTTGAAAGAGCAATGAACTTTATCATGTGCGCCATATTTGGATGGTAGCCTTGCCAAACATTTTGCTTTCGAATATAAAGGAAAGCCCGAGTGTACACCTTACCGAAATTGAGGCGAAGTTCTTGTGCCCGCGCCTAATACGAGCAAAAATTAATGTTTCTATTTGCCAGCAATGACAATATAGACCACAATTTCTTATGAAGTCTAATAAGATCAAACATTTTTGCGACTCTCCCGGCCAAATGGAAACCATAACACAGTTTTCGTGGATCCGTACAAATAAAAAATTGCACTTCTTCTTACCGTGTCAGTGTGAACATATAAAAAGTGAAGCATGCACTACGAACATTTTAACTCTGCTGCTGGCTAAGAAAGACAGGACAAGCTCCTCCAGAAAAGCCGTGCACTCTGTCAACTTTTGCAGAGCAGACGCTGGAGAGGTGGTTCTTTAATGCTGTAGAAAATATGCCCCGACCTAACCTTCTAAAAATGAATTTTTTGACCATTAGCATACTTACTTCATCAAACATTAACGTGTAGAATTGTGTGATCATTTCCCCGAGAAATTGTAGAGTGCTGTTGATAATAAAATGCATCTGTTACAAACATAAATTCGTTTTTCAATGAATGTCATGTTTAAAATATTTTAGGGGTCAAAGCAAGCAGTCAGGATTATCATGCTATAAATAGTCTGCCACCTGTGTCAGAGGCGCACTTCTTTGATTAACTCAAAATTACTACAATTTTCGAACCTAATGTGCAGTTGCTGGAAATGGGAATGTGTGGATAATTAATTATCTTTAAGGTCGGTGTGCGCTTGGTAGGTTCCGTATTTGCTTCTATTTATTTTTTGCCACGTCCTCTTTAGCTTTACGCGTGCTGTCGGAAGTGTTTGGTCTGCGATATGCGTGTCTCATTAAATATTAGACATATAGATCGAAGACCGCTTTGAGCAATGTCTTCCCTTTACAGTTTCGTATCTCCTCTTCAGTTTGAGAAAGCAGAAAAACTAATATCGTATGACAGGTATATTATCTAGGTTATATGTGGACCTTTGACGCCTTACCACAGTACAGATTAACACCAAGAATATTTATTATTGTCTCTCAAAATTAGAGCAATATATACTGGGATTACCTGACGACCGCCAAAAAAGTAGACTATCAAAAAACCTTGTTTGAGGCCTGAAAAAACAAACGGCTCGTTCGACGTTTTATATTATCCGTACGGTAAAAATCGTTGGAAATTAGGTAGATACGACAAAACGATTCTGACATTTTGTGTAATGATCTTATGGTGGATGGATTCGGCTAGATCCGGTGGGGCACAGGGCACAGCCATTGGTGGAACTTCCTTTCAATCAACAGCTCTGTGGAATGATCTGTCCAGCTCGCGTGCAGCATACTACTACTACTACTACTACTAATACTACTACTACTACAACAACAACTGCTACTAATAATCTTTATTTCTGGGTGCATAAAAACAACTACATTGGTCTTCTCATTGGTGCACCAACACAAACCAACAAAATCAGCAAGCAAATGAATAGCCTGTAAACACACTTACTAAAACAATAAGACATCTAACACAAACATAATGCTAAGGGCTAGAATAATATCATTCAAATTGTGACGGTACATAGAAATTGACGCAGCATGTCAATGTGGTATGGAGCGAAGGTATTATATAATGACTGAATCCGTGAGAGAGGTGAGGTATTACATAGTGAGCGAACATCAAAACAAACAAGGTGTCTGGTTACTCGGAATGGAATATGGAAGTTCACTTTCGCAAGGAGTTGCGCCGAAGCAACTACGCCATTTGCAACCTTGCGCAGTCAAATGAAATTTCAAACAGTCATCCTTTTAGACAGTAGTGAAAGTGAAAACATTTTCCGTATATATTTCTACCTATATTAAAAGCGCCGCTCAAAGTATCTGTAATAAACAATCCGGATAACTATTTTCTGACCATTTTCTATGCTCATAGCCTGTGTCTTAGCTATCGAGTTCCATACGACAGAAGAAAACTCAAGTCGTGACCTCACTAACGAATTAAAAAGGTGAATCAATGAATGAGGGTTTCTAACATTATGCGCCAAACGAGTAATTACTCCTAACACTCTAAAAGCATTGCCCACGATCAGCGACACATGATTTCTAAAAGATAAAGCGCTGTCAACACTCACCAAGGTCTTTTAAGATTGGTATACGCTCAGGTATTGACGATCCCTCAAGATAATGAGTAGACTCAAAAAAGAGAACGCAGATGGAAAAAATAAATCACTTTTTGGGGGTTAAGCAGCAATTGATTATTTTTACACCACCGAAGAATGCTGGTAACGTCACCTTGTAGGACATCGCAATCTTTAAGACTTTTAATGATTTTGAACAACTTAAGGTCAGCAGCAAAGAAGAAGTAGTTCAGAACTGTCTACGCAGGACACTATATATATTATGAAGATCACGAACAAATGAGGGCCCAGTATTGATCCCTGAGGAACACCGGATGTAGAAAACAATTTCTCAGAGAAACAGTCACCATCCCGAATAGTGTTTGAGCGGAATTACAGATAGCTGTCAAACCATTCGCATAATTCAAGATTAGTGGCACAATTATTCTAATTATGGGAAATTGTGGCACATTTAGGCGCAATGTCATAAAGTCTCGTTACTCGCGTCAACAAATCGCGGACCCATTTTTCTTTTTTTGTAAATGTAATTTTTTTATATGCATACTCCTTGAATTTTAAGAATCTAGTTTTTGTATAACTTCAATGTTAAAAAAAAAAAAAACGTGAGGAATTTTTATTTTGCGCGATAGCCACTACCGGAGTTCATTGATGTCGTGAAGGTATGCAACTCAGATTTTGTATATGGTTGATATTGCTCAATTTATGATGCCATGTGATTGAAGCAGTTTCGCTTTCTTGAGACTTATTTGATAGCTAGCTAGCTGCTTATTTTTCTGTGAGGACTATGTGAAGAAGCCTTGATTCAAACATACATTTAAACACTAAGCATGTATCTCAATTTCTGAACACTGACAATATGGCAGATATTAGTGCTTGATGAGATTCCAGGCGCACCAAGGGTCCAGGTGGAATGTTTCAGCTCATATTGTCCGAAGGTGTGCGTAATATGACAAAATTATTTTTACCACAGTACTAATTGTTTCCAATGGCAACTCAAACTTTTTGGATATGCATCGCACGTTTTCCGCCGTTAAATGGCAAATATGTCGAACGAAGGGCTAAGGCTTAGCGAGTTTTTTTCACTTGCACATGAATTGTTCATGATGTTTAATACTTCCATTTGGGAAAGTGAAACATTTCAGACATTTTTAGACAGTCATTTCGACACTATTCTAACGGCTTAATGTGGCAAGAAATTGCTTACGTGTTGTTCACAATATTAAGCTTATTGTAATATATTTCTGTCGCCCAATTTGCCTACAAATTGATTTTAACGATGTCTTTTGAGAACGGGTCCGTGATACGTGTAGGTTCGAGCTTCTAACATGACCCTTTTAAAGCATACTGTTTGACACAAACTCAGCATAATGTCGCGTTAAGACATCACTAGGTGAAGGGGCCTGGAACGAAAAATTAAAATTTCATGAACGGGAGAACTTGAGCTATGCGCGTTCTAGCAGGAATTGTTTCTTTTTTTTTTTTGCTATGAAATTTGTGATTTTAAGATCCGCCCCACGTTATGGAAATGTGTCCTTCGACCTGGAAGCGTGACAGACGTTGATTCTTAAGAATGCAATCTGGGAGTCCTGACATTTTTTCTTCAACTTTCCTTAACAGGTTTTGTGGCATACAAAATGTGGTGTCGGTGAGAGGCAGTACTGGTAGAAACCAGAATGATTCCCCTCTCCCCAAAAATTCGGTATATATATAGCTATTTACCTCTTTCACAATTCTAATGTTTCTTCAAGACCTCGAGGCCAGTCATCATGATTGGAGTGAGTAGCCTTGATTGTTGGTTTATAAATCCTTCAAAAAGTGCAGGCGCATGTGTTAGATAAAGAAGCACGTTTCAGATTAGTGATCTTATAAATAGTATTTTTGACAGCACTTTAACATAAGTGTAAACGCAAATATTGGGGGTAATTGCGTTTGCTACGCAAATCATTGCCTTCAATGAATGATTAATGAACAGCCATTGTAAATTATATTTTTATGGCGCCTGGAAATACACATATTGATCAATGCGATTATAAATATCATGTATTATAATGTCGCTAGAGTATTATTATATTAAAATGGAAGAAGTCCACACTTGCCATATTTGGTCATGCGAGTTTTTATATTTATTTTTCAAGCCCTCTTTTATGACGATATAGAATGAATACGTACTTACTTTAAGACAAAGTGTTTCCTAACGAGGCTATGGTGACCGTCTTCCTTTCGTTTTAAACGTTAACTTCGCTTGTCAAAATATACAGCTTTTTGGATAAATAACTTTCGTAAGTTATGTGCTCAACAATGTCCTCGACGGCGGTGAATACAAAAAATAAATGCACGCAGACAATAAATGTTCATTCGAGATGGGTTTAAACGCTAAAATAAAGGTATACGATTATGTTAACCAAGAAGAGTCACCGACGTACAGTTACGGGCGAAGTGAAAACGCTGGTTTATATCCTATGTTCTTCTGTGCAGGTCAGAACGTATATCGTTCTTGCGCTCGTCGGAAGTTCTTTCGCCGACTACTTAAGTGATGTCGGCATCGAAACTGGGAACGCAATTAGTGCCTTGTCGACCGATGAAATTTCGGATCTCCCTGTCTACCGTGACGACCCTCCCTTGGTGAAAATGCACAAGTCCGACGATGTGATCGGTACAGCTCGCCTCGCTTCCACAGAAAATGAGTTTGCCACCGAAAATGAGAACCAAGGCGTCACCTACTATTCGTCAGATGCTACAGCGGCCCCTGCTGCCAACACCGAACCCTCTACTGATGCACGTTTCTACCAGCGCGCCGGATCCGTTACACCAGCACCCGCAGCGTCGAGAGGCCCGACATATTCCACCTTCACCCATAGTCAAACCAACGTTGCTGCTCCGGCCTCAGTTTCGTCCTACCAGACCGCTTCAGATAGGACACGTGACTACCAGCCGGCGCCCGGCAACAACCGTTTTCGCCAGCCTTCTGACTCTGGTGCCGTGAATCCGTACTACACGCGACAGTATTCCCCGTCAGCAGTGTCCACCTTTAAGAAGCAATCCACGTTCTCTGCTGGCCGTCGGACCGGCGCTGCGCCGTCTTCCTTTAGTTCTTTCCAGTCCGGTTCAGGATACTCGCGGGGGTACCAATTACCTGCTTTCACGTATACTGCCTCTGGTGTCTCAAGATTGCCAAAGTACGGTGCCTACAACACTGATCGACGGCCATCTAACACATACCAGCGTGCGAATGCTGTGCGCAGGCCTCAGGCTGTATCGCGTGTGACGAAGATGGACCCGTTCCACTCTTCTCAGCATACTACAGTTCACTATGCTCCGCCCTCTGGAGATAGAGGTTCATCGGTGCCGACTTCTATGCGTGCTTCATCCTACGGATCTGGCACATACCGGTCGCAGTACACACAGGGAAGTGCCACCTACAGCCACAACTATGGGCGAACTCGGGATGTTGGAAACTACAGAAACTACCTCCGCAAAAAGTGTAAGTATTCGCTTAAAGTATCATATTGTCACAAAAACGGGTGCCTGACATTTAGTGTTTTGTTATTTCAGAATATCTAAGTTTTAATTAAATTATATATTTTGTGAATGACAGTTTGGAAGGATATTTATACTATATGTCAGTTACACAGTTTTATGAACGGTTCAAAATTGAAAGAGGCTCAGAAGCCACTTTGAGGAGTCCTTATTCATCATGCCATAAATGAGGCTGACATGGTTCTTACAAAAAAAAAAGTTGTTTACCCACTTGCTTTTATACGAGCCTCTACTCTGGCATCGTAAGATTCCAGTAGAGTTTCATAAAACGATAGGTTGTTCTGATAGGAGAATGAAAGCGGACTTGAGGTAAAATGCGCGTTCGTACTTCAACAGATCTTCCATTTTATTTTGTTTTCAGATATGGAATTATTTTTCTCAAGTTAAGCGATACCAGTTTTAACTTCTTTTTCCTTGCAATGCATTGGGTTATTTCTATATTGAGTGATTCATAGTTATGGTAGCATCAGGGCTCTGAAAAACACCCTCGCATTTTTATTCGTTACTTCCAAAGGAAGACGAACACCCTAAATGCGAACATTTATTCGTTTTTTCAAGTTACATCAAAATACCATAATCATAAAATCCGCATATTTCAATAGCTGTGATTTCAATCGCAAGGCATATAACCCTTAAAACACACGAAATTATATCACAAATAATTGACCGCCTTTTTGTGACAAGTGGGTGAATATGTAAAATTGTGGTGTTGGTTTAATCTTTATCGGAAGCGAGTGTTACCGGATTTCCACAGTCTGAGTTGAATTTATAAAGCACAAATGTTCATTTATCGCGCGCATTATATGTCAACTCAGCAAACAAAAAAATCCTATTTACGAAAAAGAAATATTTAAAAATGTTTCTCATCCGTTTTACTTGCAGAAATGCCGGAAGCACCAAGCACAATCTTCATGCCGCGCCGCTCTGTTGGTTCGGCATCTGTAAATAAAATTAAGTTATTTTTATATATAGCAAAAGCCTCTGTCTTTCTACCTTAGAATACGAGCAGGTACAAAATAAATGCGTACTTAGTACATAGAGCAGAGTTATCTAGCTCGAATATCTTATTAGAACTGCCCTTGATAATATTTAATAAACTTGTGTTGCTGGATTCCCGGATTTAGGTTTGTATATACGTCCGATGAAATGTAATTCCAAATGTTTCTCTTTCACTTTATCCTTTCAATCATTTCATTTGATTGTAACCAAGGACTAAAGACAGTGTAGGCATTTGTTATTTTATAAAACAAGTCGTCTACAAATTACATATTGCGAGACACTAAAGAAAAAGCGTGGAATTAATGAAGTATCTCTTGGAGGACAATAATACAAAGACGATAATGCATTAAAAATAATAAAATACTCTAACGATACACCCAATTATGGGATCAATATTTTTCAAAAAACGCGAGTCAGTTGCATCAACTTAGGTTTATTTATTGTTTTGAATCAAAAAATATTTTCTAGGTGAGCACTCCAAAAGGGAACATGGAATTTCAATATGGTATTGCATTTTCATGAGCACTCATGCCAACACAAGACGCCGTATTCTAGGTAATTCCTCCTCCACTCAAGAATCGCAGTTAAAATGAAGGTGCAGGTGTTTCGTCCGTGCAGGAATGTTGTGACAGCTCACAGTCGCTTACCTTGAAAGCGGTTTCGATTTTGTTTTATTAATCTAAGAAAGAGTTCACTGGAATCCTGTGTTGCATTAAAAATAGTAATGAAAAAAGTAAAATATTTTGAAGTTCGTGTTTGAGCAATAAGCAGAACTCTGAAAGATAAAACATTTGTGGTTGGCGACACTGAAGGAGTGCAGCTCTCACGCTGCCTGGAGAGCTGGAAAACCAAAACTGCCCATTATTATAAGGTATTTCATAGACGTGAACTGTCGCGCTCACTCTCTTCGGTGCGCGCCTACTCGGATGATGTAAAACGTATAACCAAAACAATAAAGATAATAATTGCGGCACTTGGTTTGCGAAATAGTTAAGATACGAAGTCAAGGTTATACTTATGGCTTATATTAAACTGCCATTTCTCGAGTATATAATCCTCCTCTCATTATGTGGGAGGTTGCTCGCTCGTTCGCTACCCGCATCACAACTCTATTGGAAGCGTGCTACAAGACAATGGCGCAACGGTGCAGCTCTTAGCAGAAGCATTTCCACAATGACATCGTTTGTAGCAGCCAACATTTGATTCTAATCAATGTAAGCTTTCCTGAGTACGACACTTTACAAAGCGCTCATAGCCATAGTTGGCGCTAACGTTTTACTCAAGACCTATATTGATAACACAGATCCCCTCCACACGCTGGCGAAAACAACAGCGATCACCAGCTCAGTCTCAGTACGTTTACACGAATCGTTCGCGTGCGAACAGTAATCTGTTAATAAGAGGAGCTCAAAATACTTCCCATGTAGATGTCATCAATTACTGGCACTGGTGATTATCGTCCCTCGGTTATTCACGAACCGCGGAACACACAAGTTCAACGAAGCGGACATTTTATTGCAGATGAACGAAAAAAAAGATGGCGCTGTTTTGTGTCGTTGCCAATTACAACTGAGGACACGATTGAACCCGACCTCCGAGCAACGCCCGCGGGTTGGATGATGAGAGAATACACACAGAGCGACACAGGACGCGGACAGGCTTTCGAATGTCAATTAATGTGCCAAACCTTTACTCCGGAGCGAAAAATATAAACACGGCCACGGGTAGATGCAGACGCGACCAAGTAGCTGCGTGCGCATTTTAGAGGAGGTAGGAAGCAAGCAATATTTCGCTATTCGGCGTAATGCGGACGCCCTCGCTTGTGGCGCTGCCGAGGCAGAATGGTGTGCCCCTTTTACATATTCGTACGTTTTCGATAACCGTAATCAAAATCATACCTTAAGGATAGCACTCTTTCATTCTGTGGTGATTTCCAACTGGAACAGCCCTAAAAAAACTCAGCATCTCCCAAAAACTTTGTACTCTCCAACAACGTTTGAGAATAAACAAAAATGGGTGATGATGCGAGCCTGTAAGAAAGCCGGTTTCAATAACTTGCATATATTAAGAGAAATTTCAAGTTTTCAATCATACCTGCGAATAAATATATTACGTCATGCCGCATTTTGCTGCGTCGCATTCTGTGTTTCAGATTGATTTTGTGTTTGTCGTTTAGTTTTACGTTTTGCATATATTTACATTTTTCAAAATAATATGGATGTCTTTGCAGGATTTATAAACAGAGTATTTTAGAGCGCAGGTCTTAGGCGCCCGTTTCCGGCTTGAGTGGCGTCGTCGTCGCCGTCGACGTAACTGCGCGTTGCGTTATGGGACGTTTCCCATAATGACATCACACGTTACGTCACGTGTAACGTCACGAGTGTCACCAGAGTCATGAGGCAGGTCACGACCTTGACTGTAAAGGTCACTTGAAGGTCACGACTTCCACGTGACCTTCACGAGGCCTTCACGAGTTACGTCACGAGGGTCACGAGTGACGTCACAAGGGAGGAGTGAGGGAGGGGGAGGGGGAGGTAGGGGAGGAGAAGGGAAGGAGAATTAGTGGGGGAGGAGGGGGAGAGGGAGGAGGGGAGGAGAAAGAGAGGAGAGGGGGAGTGGAGGACGAGAGAGTACAGAGGAGGAGGAGGGGGATACCCTCCCTCGTCTTCCCCAAGCGCTGAGCTCTAATTCGGCATTACAGGAATTGTAAATGTCTCATTATTTTCTAAGAAACTTTTGAGTTATTTGAAGCAAACATTACTTTTGCGTTTGATGTGATAAGAAAGCTTTTATGGTACCAATCTGATTATAAATTACTAATTAATAACAACAAAATATATCATACTGGCAAGCTTGAGGGGAAAAGGACGAGTGAAAATAATATACCGGTTGCTTCTGCGAGACTAAACAAATGTAAACATAAAGATGTTCGAGAAAAAAAAATAATTCCGGAATGGAACTGCCAGTTACGGCGGACGTCAAAGGTTGCAAAAACAAACAAACACTAATTTTAAAAAAGATTAAAAAATTG
Organism: Ixodes ricinus; assembly: GCA_037355805.1. Lineage (NCBI taxonomy): Eukaryota > Metazoa > Arthropoda > Arachnida > Ixodida > Ixodidae > Ixodes > Ixodes ricinus. The sequence goes on along the minus strand of JAZHYW010023036.1, from coordinate 32,862 downwards.
TAAGTTTAATATAAATTCACATTTTTTACTAGTAAAAATAAATATAGTTTGAATATGAAACATGCTGAGTGCCGCCGGAAGTCTTTATACTAGTCAATTTTAGGACGACTTGAAGCATAGCTTAACAGCGCGAAAAATCAGAGGAAAAGAAAAAAGAGCACACCAACAGCGCTGTCCTCCATTTTTTTGCGTTGGTTTTGTTCCACTTAATATAAGCTAAACAAACTGGTTTAGCATAGCACGCGGAAAGCGCGAAAGTGCGCTACATTTACCACAAGGACAGCCGGCGGCAAGCCGGCTGTTCAAAAAGGGGATGATATTCTTATCATCCAGGCACCGTTGTGATGAGCATATTTTGCTTATCACAAAATAAGTAAACAGTTAATGAAGTAGAAAACGTCATTTAGGTTTTAAAGTGCACATAAATATCGTAGCTAAAACAGCTAAAATAAATATTGTTGGGGAATCGGTCCTGAAGACTTTAGCACTTAAGTTGCACTGCGAAGTGCACCTTCTTAAACAAAATAGGCAAAAAAAAGTCAACGGAGTATTTTTTTTTTTTAGACTTCAGATTTGCTGTAAATCTTTAGGACCGAGAGAAATTGGCGCTGCACACAAGGTCTCGCGGCTTTCTATCCCTCTCTTACCAGTTTAAATAAAAAGGAAAACTGCCGTATACATTTGCGTGTTTTCAAGAGTTTAGTGAGAATAGCTCTGTATCAAAAAGCTGCCAAAGCTCACGTTTTCTAAAAAAAAGAAACAAGAAATGCTTGCCCATAGAGTTGCAATGTCCACACTCTTGACTGTACAAAAAGTATTTTTTCTGAACTAAAAAAACAACCCCTTATTGCGTTAAATAGGCACACATATACTATTTTCTACGATACCTTAGTAGCATTATAAATACTTCTTTAATCGGAAACTATCTTCGTTTCCCCTCAAAGGGACACTTACAGGGTATTTATGCTCGCCGAGGTTTTTATTTGTACATGACATATGAGAGCCCAACTACCCGGAAAACAATTCGCGGCTCGAAATATGGTTTCTTTTCGCCCGAAAACCGCCGATGGAGAACTAGCCGGTTTGAGTCGCGCTCACTCTCTTCTTCGTGGTCCCGTGCCGTTTCCTATCGTTTAGACACAACCACGAAAGATAATCAAAGTCGTGGGTCATCGAAGGCACACAAGCAGTATTAAAAATAAAAAATAAATATGATACCCATTTTTTGTGGCTTCTGAGAAGCTGGAAATACGTGGATTGAAGAAGAAAAAGTTGCACAGCCACGTGACTTTTGGTATCTCTGTCCACCTCTATACACCTTTCCAAAAAACGCTCCTAGGCCGCCGCCATGTTGCTGATGCTGATGCGGCTAGTGCGACTCTCGCGCCCTCTATCAGCTAGAAATTTTCTGCCACTCTCTGGGACTGTGACGACCCGCTCAGCGCGGTTCTCTACCTGTGTTTTTGCGGTTTCGCATTCGACGTTTTCTCGCCCCTCTTGAAAGTTTCCACTTAATTTTTTTTTATGCGTGCTGCGTACCCTTTCTGTGTTATCTTCCATTGTGAGAAATAAGGCTGGTACGTGCCTGCCATTCAAGCTTTTCTGCTTGACATTCACGGGAAACGAAGGAGGTGAAGGACGTCGAACGACCCTTGACGCGATTTTATGAACATTGTTCTCCCCCTCCCAGAGATAATCCGCGTAGAATCCTCAGTCACCTCCAAAAATACTTATCCGGGTTGGGGTGGGAAATGGGTCAGTCGCGTTCGTTCCTTTGACTTGGTGCTGTTGTGAAAAAAGGAAGCTCTCCACGAAACGTGCTCCAAAACGAAGTCATCTTAGATTCTGTCCGATCGTCAAGATGTGACTGTCGACGACTGTGACTGTGTTATTTGAGATCTTTCTCAAATAAATTATTTTCGGATAACGCTGCATCGTGTGGTACGTACAATATATTGTTCGAAAGTTAACACTTTCTAAGTTGTATGTCCGTGTCCTGTCCATCGGTAAATACGTTATTTGTGAGCGTGAAAAATGCATGCCTTTCGGCTCTCTTCTGTTGTGATTTATTTTTGACAGCTAAGCGCTTTGTCGTTTGTCATGCGGTGAATCGCGCGGAGCCGTCAAAACTTATCGAAAAAAAAACACACACAAAAACTAGAACTATACATTCAAGTCGCATTCGTTCTGTCGCGCGCGTACCCAACAAAAATAGTTTATAGGATTTTTGTGCTTTTTTTCTTCTTTCAAATGTGGTACAATGCTTTCTCAATGACCTCGGGAAAATACGTGCACCATGAAACACAAAATACAGCGAGAAAAGACGAGAATGTATCCGCCAGCAGTGTTTGAAACTGCGCCTACGGAGGCTGTGCTTCTCGAAATCACAGTCCCCTCGGTTAGGGTTAGCAGGGACGCCGGAGAGAGTCTAGCCTCAAACCCAGTGACTTGGCTCGAAAACGGTTTGCTGCCCCTGGGGTCGAGTGTTTATTGGAAAGGTGTATAGTTCTTCTTCCTCCCCAGTCCAGTTTCGGTTTCGGTTTCGAGCAGTTGCGTTTTTTTGTTTTACTTTATTAAAAGTATACGTGACGTTGTAGCAAAATATTGATTGGGTAGTGTTCTGACACCATATTAAATCGCCTGGCAAAGAACAAAAAAATTAATTTTGGAGGGTGTCAGTGTCCCTTTAAGTTCAATCAAAGTAATAAGGGGATTCCCGGCCCTTAAGCCCGTTATCGGCCCCATTAGCTCGTAGCCTACACCATAACCTAATTGGCCAATCAAATAGTTACTAACGGGCAGCGTAACTGCCTGTGTTATATTTTTCTGCGTGCGGGAACATCGTCTAATCCAATCAAGCGCAGTGAATGAACCCTGAATGTGTGATTTTAGCATGCGTGTTCGTGTTTGATGTTTTCCAGCTTTTGGCTGTGAGTGTGAGTAATGGAGAACAAAAAAGTACAAGCCGCGGTGAAGGCTAATAAATTGTAGAAGAGTGGTAATATGTCATCATACTGCACTAATTCGAAGCAAGTGAGACAATCGCTCAAACATTAAAAAGACAGAGAAATGCAAGCTCGTAATGAGGGACATGAAATACCCTTTTGCTCCGCTCGTGATTACCTCGCAAGGATAGTTTTTCTTGAAGCCACTGCCGACTGCGCATGCTGAACTAAACCTATGAATAAACTCTACCCTATTGAAAATGCGTCAAAACATATCGTTAAAATTTCTGAGAGGTTTGAGTGGACCGTCGAAGTTTTTCAAGAAGGCTGACGTATCCTTCAAGAATTTCTGAAAGGTGCTAGAGGTCCATCATGGTTTCTTGAGAGGTCTTTTGGGTCTGTAACAATTTTTTCCGGAAAAGCCCGTCACTCATCAAGATAGCTTTAACGGTTCTTTAGGAGAGATGGCGTGGCCCTTCAGGATATTTTTGTCGCGGAAGCCGCCTGGCCTTTTTGTATGGGGCTGCCTCAACGAACGGGTGTTCAGTGTCGGCTTCCCATCCCACGCGTGGATCTATCTTCTAAAGCAGCTCACTGTGCGAATATAAGAGAAGGTCTCTCAGGGACCCCATTCTTGCGCCTATTGGCAGGCCCGGCTTAAGAAGCTCTTCCAGCGAGCGAAGAAGATGTCGGAGTCTCAACCACGATGACACCGTGAACGTGCTCTCTATTTTGTCGATGGCGGCGCATGTTGGCTCCACGTTTGTGATTTTCGCTAAACGCAGAACTGACAGTGTTTGTGTATGGTGCACCCGCTCGGTTTTAAAAAAACCTCAGGAATTTACCCAGCGAAATCGTTAGGCATCGAAAGGTATCTTTTGTTTTTTTGGCGACTAAGAAATCGGGTGCCGCTATATGGTCTGATCAATTTTCTCTAGAGCTGCTTGCACCCTGCTTTAAGTACACGTTGGTTCTTATCTTTTCTTTTCAGCTTCAACATGCTTGCGAAGCTCAATGATTACACTAAACTTCCAATAACGTTTTAAACAACTGCATTTTTGTTCTCAGATTCACAATTAGTTGGGTTTCTAAAAAAGTTGAAAGGAAGAGGAGGTCAAAAAAGGCTGAAAGGTATGAAGGGCTGAAGCTTCTGAAGGCTGAAAGAGGAAGGGATTTGAATGGCTGAGTGGGTCCCATAACACATCAGGTCTGAAGGAATATTTTCAATAAGGTATTTGGTAAAATGGTAAGTGTTTTATACACACCGGCACTTGTGTATGAAAGCGCTACGTGAAGGCGACAGCGGTACTATTTTTGGCGGATAAATAACCGAAACAATAAATAGCTGCTGAAGCCCCATTGAAAATAGCACTTCAGCCTTGATGTGTTATGGGACCCTCTGAGATGTTCAACCCCCTCACCTCCTTAAACCACTTCAGGCATTCCAACCCTTCAAGCTTTCGAACCTTTGAGCCCTTCAACCCTCTAGACGCCCAAATGACTAAACCTTAGACCAAAATGCAGTTTAAAAATTTATTAGAAATTTATTTCATGGCATTGAGTTTTGCATGCAAGTTATAACTCAGCAAGACGATAAAGACCAACGCTTACTCAAATTCGGGCGCAAGGAGCTGTAGGCAAAAGCGATCAGACCAAACAGGAAGAACCGGGTTCTTTTCGCAAAAATATCTTTTGAGGTATTCACAATTCCTGAGATGGAGGGTAGTCCATCGAATAGAACCGAGCAAACGCACCGGACACACAAACACACTGTCAGTAGCATGTTTAGCCAAAAACCACGAACGCGTCACCAACATCTGCAGCCGGTGAGAAATCCGAACCACAGTCACGGTGCCCTCCCATAGTGGCGTCGCGGTGGCGTCTACGGCGTCATTTTAGGTCGTTGGACGCTTTTGAAGCCGAATGGACGTATGGGCGCAGGAAACAAGGCAATGAGATAACTTCTTGACACGCACACCCAGGTGCTCTAGAAGATATGTTCCACGTATGGAAGGGGAAGCCGACTCTGAGCGTCCTCTGTTTGGTGCACATCTAGTTCTCCAAACAACATCAGGAAGTCCCCCTCCCATTTTCCCCACACACCCTCTTTCTCTCGCGAGCAAGGAGTGAACGGGCGAGCTTGGGCGTCGGAAAAAACGCCATCTCTTCCTCTCTCTCTCTCTCTCGTTCAGCCCGTAAAACACGTACACAAAACACACAGACACAGCAATGAGGGACGTTAGAACGCCTCCTCGATTTCCAACGTTCGTTGGAGTCACCTCATTCAAAATGGCCAAGCGGCTTCCCCGACGCCTATATCCTACAGGGTCACGTGATCTTTCCCATAGATCACATAAAACGATTTTTATTGATGCTGAGGTTTCACGGAAAGGATTGCGAGACCCCTCAGGGCTCGCAAAAATATGATTGGTCTCTTACACCCTTTGGAAATTCTTAATTTGTATCCCCGGCCCCTTAGAAAACTTTGAGAAATACCTCAGATCCCTCACACCCTTTTCAAGAGTACGAAACAAAAATTAAGAAATCCTAGTGAGTTTTATAGACACATTTTTAATAGGGTGGTTTGTGTTTTCCTTTTCGAGTTCAACTACTAATTACTGAGGCTTATGACCCGTTCACACACTTGGACTCTTTTGGACCGTGTGTTTTAAAACCTCTTAAAATCTCTTACGTCGAAAGCGGACGAGAAAACGCACTGGCGCCATCTATTAGGTAGCCGTGGAACAGCTTCAGTGCCTTCACATTTCCTATATTTTCGCGGATAATTTTTTTGGGCTGGAAATCTTTCGACAGTGTTATAAATGACAAATTCTTATAGATAGTACATACATTTATCTTATCTCGCAAACACCGCGAAAGTTTCGTTCTAGCGAATTGAAGTTCCATGTCCACCTCATAAATGGCGCCAACGTGCCAATTCTCTCGTATTAAGATATTTTGCGAGGTTTTAAGGCACAAGTTCTCAGGGAAACGCAGGGGTGTGAACATACCTTTGCACCACACCCGTGTGTGGCCTCCAGAAAGCACGACTAAGTGGATAATCTGTCGCGGAGAATTATTAACTTTTTTCAGTTATGTTAAGGAACACAACTTTCTAAGAAAACCAGTTACGAAAAGTAACAAAACCAAAACCTCAAACACTTGCTCAAACAAAACTGAAGAAAACTTGTTTAAATAAAAAATTGAATCTGATTTCATGCTCATGACAATTGTAAGCACAGTGAGGAACACGAAGTTGAGCACATGGACGAGCGCTTGTCCGTGCCCCCTTCTCCATGTCTATCTGTTGGCGCTTACAAGTCCGTGTCTATCTGTTTGCGTTTACAGGTATTTTGAGTGTCGTGCATCAACTACCCCAACAAAAAATCATGTTACATGCTTAATTAGGTTGAAGATAAAACCGTAGCTCCCATTGCGGCTAAGTTGAGAACTACACCCGAGGAAAAAAGTTATTTGTTCGTGTTTCTGACGCAGAACGTGACTCAGGTATCTTAACCTTGCGTCAGCATTTGGCTGTGACTCGTAATCAGTCAGTGAAACAAAAATTTAACGCAAGTTTCTAACAAAAGCTGACGCAGCACCCATAACAAATATGTGCCCTGTAAACGATGAAGGTATACGACTTAAAGAATTCAGACCATTGGCGCAGCTCTTGAGACCACAAGCTGGGCAAGTTTCTTCCTATAATTCGATATGTTCGTCAAACAATTCACATGCTTCTTCTGGATTCCGTACTTTGCCAAAGTGGAATTTTTTATTGCTTTAACACAGCAGCCATATCTAGTTGAAAACTGAAGTCCACAAAACCCTTATTTTTGTTCCTATTGTAATCTGACTACAAAAAAAGAAGGTGCGCCTTGGATCACAATAATTTTGTTTTGTTTACTTCTACATAATGAAAATACTTGAACAGTCTGGAATGTGATTTTTTCTAGATGCCTGGTAGGTTATTCTCTGAAAACAAAAACAAGGCGTAATGCGACAGTCAGTAAAGAAGCTTCTTGATATGACATATGCTTATGTCAATGGCTTATGAGCTCCCTTTTTGAAAAATAAAATGAAAATCTTAATTAGGTTTGCAACTAACATTGCATCAAAAACTTACTTTACTTGTGAAGGAGAGTCTTGTAGTTGAGGCCATCAAGACTATAGGCGTAGTTGTGACCATACGGAGACAAACCATGCCCGTATCCGAGATTGCTGAGGCCATGATTATATCCGAGAGCGTTGAGGCCATGACCGTATCCGAAAGTGCTGACGCCGTATCCGTAGGCTCCGTAGGCCGGCACATGGGCAACGGTAGACAGTGGGGCGTGAACGGCCGCCACCACTGGAGTCGCGTGAACAGTGGTCTGGTGGCTAGCGTGGAAGGGATCCACTCTGGAGACCCTGGAAACGCCCTGGACAGCGGACACTGCCGGAGCGGCATGGTAGGTGGCAAGAGCAGGGGCGGCGGGGTAAGCAGCCAAAGGAGCCGTATTGTATGCTGCATACTTGGTAAAGCCGGATACTGACGGCACAGCGGGGTAGGCCGAAACAGCGGGGACTGCACTGTAGCTGGCGAATCTGTTCAGACCGGACACTGTAGAAGCGGCGGCGTACACCTGTGCGCCATAGTAGGCACTAGCAAAGGCTGGAGCGCCGTGGTAGGTGGCGTACTTGGCTAGCCTGGACGGAGCAGATTGGTAGTAGCCGGTGTAGGAGGGGGCAGCGTGGTAAGCTGCCACCCGAGGGACTACGGGGGAGCCGGCGACTGCGTAGGAGCTTCCGAGGCCATAGCCATAAGAGCCGGTGGAGCCGTAGCCGTAGGACGGATGAACGTAGCCAGCGAAAGCACTGCTGGCAACAGCAAAGATAAGGCTGATTGTGAACTGCAGAAATAGAAGACAAGACATACGATCAAGTCCTAGTGTCTCGGACAACCTTGGATACACTTTTACTTTCGAGGTTCTAACGGCATCTTGTTAATAAGTGTTTTTATGTGATTAGTTAAGACGAAACGACTAAATGTTAAAATATCAAACATCTATTACCTTTTAGCCGGCGCCATTTTTAACTCATATTTAAAAATCTCCTGTCTAAAAAAAATGAGTGCGGGTCATGGTGAATGATTGTGTCATGCAAAAAACATTACAAATGTCTCCATCCTAATTGCTATTAATTAATATAGGGCTCTTTAATTCACTTAAGAACCCATGACGAGGGGATATGCTTGTAGTTACATAATTTGTTTCTCTTAATTTCTTACCGCAATCATTGCGATAGTTGTCCAGCTGATAAATTAAGTATTCAAGGGGTTTTGGTTAGGAGCAGGAATATATGCCTTTATATAGTTCCCACTGTGGAAAGGGCATATGCCTTCTTTAAAAAAATTAAAAGCAACCATGGCGCCAACCAGTTTTACATTTTCCTAAAAGAAAATATATATGTAGACACCATATAAATTACGCAGTCCTGTTTGCAAGGTTATTTTATGCCCCCAGCATCTGTTAAAATATAATTAAGGGCATTCCTGCTGAGTTCAAAGAGCCGTAAATGTATGCTAGCTGCTTGATTTACTTTTGCTATAGTGACAGGTTGCTGCTTTGTATTCATTAAGGGACATAGTATTTTACTAAAAATTTTTCCTCTCCGTTGGTTTTGTGTTTGGAAAATGTACATCATTTCAATCAGCCATTGCTTCCATGAGAAAGTTACCGAAGCTAGAGTAATTTGTTGATCAGTGAGAATGTGACATAAAAAATATTCGGTACGATTATTTTTTCATATGTTACTATTTCGGTTGTAGCCAATGTGAAACATGCATGCACCAAAGACATACGTCTAAAGTCTACATACAAATTATTTAAAAAATATCAACACATTATCGAGCATTTAACACGTATACAACGTTTGTAAGAAATAATAAGAAAATTTGAATTTATGTTGATGTCATTAAACCAAATGTTTCTTATAATAACATGATACAAATTTCTGTAAATATTTTGTTCTAAATCAATAAAAACAATGAATCTTATAATGCATTCTTTTTTGACAACTAAGCAATAAAGCGTACTTTCGGTTTCTATAATTATAATTAATATTATAAAACTCTACAAAAACCTCATCGCGGCTTTCTACTTATACAATTATTTATTTTCAAAATGCTGTTTTTTTATGAATGCTTTCGATATTACACAGAAGAAATACAGGAGCGAAAATTACAGTACAAGAAGAGCTACACCTGCAAGTAAAATAAATTCCATACATTAATGAAACAACGAATTTGAGCACCACTGATATTTCAGATGTATAAGATCATGGAAGGAGTCTTTAGAGCTTCCCGCACCTACAACATACGCTTTGAGGTGCGAGAATGTTTAAATCAATCTTTAAAATAACGTCTGCCTTTCTACATCTCTACATAAGTTGTCACTTCATAAATCGCAGTAAAACACATTACTCATATGTATAATGTTACAATTCGGTACAATACGCATTTGTTCAATGTGTAGGCATATCTGTTTATGAGCCAACAACCCAAGACAAAACTGACAGAAATATCTTATATTGCCTACTGAATTTTGCAAAGTCTTCCCGTAAAATAATTCACTCCGGTGTAGCGGCTTTTGTTTAAACAAAACACTCTAAAGCCTGAAACAGCCCTCTAAACATCCTGCATTGTTAAATTTAGCTCCTTGTGGAGTGCTAAGGCTTTATGCCTTTGTGCAGTGAATGAAGATACTTTTATGTGCATCTTAGATCAGTTGTTTTCTGACGTCATATTGTCACGAAGTAAGGCGAAGAGGCGATGAAAAATGAACTGAAAAGAAAGGTTTAATCGGAGAAACTTCTGCCACACAAATTAAAAGAACGAGCGTCGAGACAGCAGAAAAGTGGGTGGCGATTTGGCGTCGTAACAGCAAGCGAAAGCGAGACTGACTCACAAAGTTGCGGGCTGCTCCTTATCTAGTTTGCGTCGCCATCGTGAAAATTCGTCCCAGAAAGTTCGCGCATCGAGCGTTCGGGGTAAGAATGATCAGGCACTTTCGAGAACAAGAAACTAGGGCGAAATGATAAAACTTACCCCCGAATAACAATGAACTCCAATCTTCGAGACTACCGTGACCGGGCGCTGCTTGCTGGATTCGACGCGCGGCATCATCCCCCCCCTCCCCTCCCCTCCCCCCGATTTCAAAGCGCATCATGCCGATGCAACGCAAAATGAAAAAAAAATGGCAAATAAAAAATGCGGTGAGACCAAATAAACATGTAGCGTAACACTTGTATCGCGCGTAGAGCAGCTTCAGTCGAACTACGTAGACCACTTCGGGTCGGCGCTGGCGACGTCCTTATGGTCGGATTCCGTCGAGGAGAACCTTGTAGTGCTAGTCCCAAAGGCGGCGAATAACCCTGTAGGGTCCAGAGTATCGTTTCAACAGTTTCTTGCCTGAGGCCGCGGCGCCGAATGGGCGTCCACACCTACACCCTGTCTTCGGGCTGGAACTCCATGTCGGGGCGGCGAAGGTTGTACCGGCCAGCGTCTACACGTTGTTGGTCTTCTATCCGAAGGCGGGCGAACTGACGTACCTGTCATGTTCGTTGAGTAACCAGCTGGGCGACGTCAGTGCTGTCGTCCGTCGGGTCGTGGGGCAGCATGGCGTCGATCATCGTCGTCACCTTTCTGCCGTGCACCAGCTGAAAATGTGTAGTCCCAGTGGTTTTTTGAACGGCCGTGTTGTACGGAAACGTGACGTAGGGCAACACCTCATCCCACGTCTTCTGTTCTACGTCCACGTACATCGATACCATGTCGGTGATGGATTTTTAGTCGCTCCTTCAGCCCTTTGGCTTGCAGGTGGGATGCAGTGGTTCGGCGGTGGTTGGTGTGGCTCAGGCGGAGCATTTATTGTGTCAGCTGCGCCATGACCGAGGACCCTCGGTCCATAAACAGGAATTGGGGAGCGCCGTGTCGGAGGACGATAGACTCAACGAAGAACTTTGCTACTTCCACAGCGGTTCCCGACGGAAGTGTTTTTTCTCGGCGTACCGGGTGAGATAATCAGTTGTCACGATTATCCAACGGTTTCCTTGCGTCAACGACGTCAAAGCTCGAACTAGATCCATTCCAATCTGCTGGAATGGTGCAGTCGGGGACTAGATCGGCTGCAGGAGGCCTCCCGGCTTCGTCGGCGATTTTTTCTATCGCTGGCACTCGTGGAACAATCGTATCTAGAGGTGGACAGTCTTCGTGAGCTTGGGAGAGTAGTACTTTCTCTCGGATCCTTGCGGAGTCCTGCTGTAGCTAAGCTGACCCGATGTCGGGTCGTCGTGGCAGGCTTTCAAGATGTTTTCTCGAAGTCTAGCACAAATTACCAGGAGCCACGACGAGTTCTGTCCCCGAAGTTCTCTTTGTAGAGAACACCTCTTCGGACTGCGAATCATGGCATGGCGCGTGAGAAGGCTCGGGGTATCGTACCCCGTCGTCCCTCCAACTGGTTGATCAATGCGCGCAGCTCAGGATCGTTCCGTTGGAGCGCTGCCATGCCGTTAACGCCCACTGCGCCAAGAAAGCGATTTTCGTTGTCGTCGTCGTCTTTGGCGCAGCCGGTAGCTGACTCGATGGGGGCTCTGGACAGGCAGTGGGCTTCGCTGTGTTTGTGGCCTGACAAGTAGACCACGGCCACGTTGCACTCTTGCAGTCGTAGGCTCCATCGAGCGAGGCCTCCCGATGTGTTCTTAGGGCTTGCTAACCAGCATAGGGAGTGGTGGTCGGTGACTACTCGGAAAGGGCTCCCGTATAAATACGGTCGAAATTTCGTAATGGCTCAGACGATGGCCAGACATGCCTTCTCATTAGTTCAGTAATTCCTTTAAAGGTTTCAAGCTCCTAGATAGGGCACGCTCCGTATCCCAAAGTGAACTTGCCACCCCCCCCCCCCTTTCCCCTTCAAAAAGAAAAAAAAAGAGAGACTTTTTGGTGCAATATGTACATAGCGAGACTCATTTGAACGGTTCCGAAGCATGCTTTTATTTCGGGCTCGACGTCTCCTTTCTTCTACATCAATATCTCCCTCGCGACGGAAGTCTTGCGCTGAATTTTATTTTACAGCGAAACTGTTTATGGCTAGGGTGTCCGTTGATTTTTCACGTGCGTCAACAAAAACTCAGGTCCCGAATACGATGAAAAAATCGCGTCATTCAATGCAAAACCTTATACGTCTCATCAATTGGATATGCATTTTCAGTAGATTAGTTGTCAAGAGACACTATTATAAGATCAGTAGACTCTCAGGTAAATAATAAAATGTTTCTCAAAGATTTGCCGCTGTGCGACCCGCGTCGGCCATGTCTACGCTCACACAGCCGTCTCTTTGTCGTCGTTCCAAGCCCACTTGCGTGCCTAGTTTCCTTTCCTTACACTCTCCCCGCAGTGGCGGTCCCGTCGCGCGTGTCTACTTTCCGCCGGGTGGCGGTCCATTTGAAATTTGTGTTAGAGTGCTTTGGTTTATAGTGCCACACAAATTGTGCAAACCCCACCACTCACCACCGGTCGTGCATACTTGACTCTGGCTAAGAACGTGTACAAGGTTGTACCTAAGCCGATCAGTGTGTACCATAGCGACCACAAGGCCATCGTCACCACCATCAAAACCAAATGATGGCCAATAACAACCCACTTATCAAGACAAATAATGACCACCGATTAAGACAACAATAAACGTGCACATGATTCTAAACCTGAGACTGGGGCAGAAGAGAACACAACAGAAGGTAGAAAAGAGTGTGTGCGTACCTTTCGTCACGATGACCACCGATCAAGACAATAAATACGTTCGTACCTTTCATAAAAATTCTGTGTCACATCTATGTCGTGCTCTTAATAGCTTGGCTGGTCATCCGCCTTCAAAGAGTGGAATGGCTCATAATTTTCTTTTTGTTTTGAGGGAAGACTATTTTGTAACATGCATATCCTATCCAGGCAAATAAATAATGTCTGATTTTGAAAGTTTAGCGGTTTTCTAAGAAAACAAATGAAGAGATCATTTAAGATTATCCTAGGGACGTGTGAACTCCCTAATATTTGATTCAAAGTGGGTCCATGAGAAAAGTGCCCTGCATATGCCAAGCTAAGAGATGCTTTTGTTCACGTGGATCATGCAGCATTCGAATTAATATTACTATACGCGACGTTGGAATATCCCGAATGGCAGCATTCCTCAACTTAGTTTGGCGCATTAATTGGTAAAGTTATTCTGTTATTACTGCCACTGCAATATTTCCAGGTGGGAGATACACGTTGATGTATTTATTAACTTATCTTTTATTACCTCAGTGTTCAAAGCGGAAAGAGAAACTAGTTGCGTTCAGGTATAAAAGACCTGATATTATGTAAAGGAATATGTAGCAATGTAAATGACCCGCACCCTTTAAATTCAAACAAAATGCTAACATTACCCTTTAAGCAGAGTGGTCACATAAAACTGAAATGATATTTTCCCAAAAATTCAATTATATATAAAGAAAATATTTATTGATATGTGATTATGATGTCTGCACGTAGCATTCGCGATTCTAGTCATTTGTGCGTAAGGAAGGAACGAATAGAAAACCAATTTGAATTGTAAAATGTAAGCCCATATTTATGTTGACAATTGATGTAGAAAGTTATAAGTAGACACCAAATTTAAATTAGCTCGGAACTAATCATGATGGGAAACTTTATAAAACGCAGAGAGGTCAGAGACCTTTCAACACAGTGAAACACAGCGTAAAGAGCAAGACCAATCTTGGTTTGATTGCAGTTTTGATGCAAGTATATATATAATTAATACAAATAAAACGGACATCCTTCTTTTGATCTAAATAAAAATCGGTATGATAAATGACGTGATTAGAAACCCAAACACAGGCAGCATACTTAATTTGGAGTGCATGAAAGTTTTATAGTGAAATCATTTTAGCGTCCCCAAGGTCATACTGAAATTTCTCCGCAGATATGCCAACGTACGATTAACGCTGCTGCTCATGATAAGTTATTATAAGGCAATGAGGTAAATGATAAATTTATAAAACTGTAAGATTTTGTAATTTTTTAGGGATTACAATTCAGTCTTTTTTCATACTTTGTTTTTAATATAAAGGTTTGAAAACACCGTTTAAATGTTGGGCACTAACTATATAACGGAGCACTTCATTCTCTTATGGTCCATATCTTAGGGACATAGCCAGAGCTACGTTATACCTTGTGAAGCAGGCAGCTATACTGACAAAATTTCGCTGCAAAAGTATTCTTGCAACATTTTAGGTTTATTAGCACGGTAACTATTGTAATTTTCATATAAGTTTCATAATCTTGTTCCTTAGCACACCAGATTGTTTGGTTGCTTCATCCTTACCTTGGTTAAAAATATGATTATGTTTTGATATTTCATTATGCAGATGTTCTATTTTGGCACCCGTGTTCTGTGGACATATTATTATAAAAAACAACTCTAAAGTTAATTCATAAATATATCTAAACCTTTTGGCATTTCGCAGATTGTATCAAGTAATTTTGCATCATAGCTATTGCAATCAAAACTTCAATTGCGACATAACCTGTAAACTCGGGCTAAAAGCTAATTAGACAACTGATCGAGATACTTATCTCGCCATCTAATGTTGCGGAGCCCTATAAACATACAGATAAATCAACAGGAATGTCACGAACATCCGTTCTTTGAAACAAAAATGTACCAATGAAAATGAAGCCGTATAAAAAAAATGTTAACATGTATTACAGGGTTTAGGATTTGTTAATAAAGTCAAAACGAACTAATCAGTAGCCACTAAAGCCGTTGCCTAACAGCAAACGATTTTATTGCTCCTGTCGGTCATAAAGTTAGGCAAAATGTGATACATTTGCGAAGGAAAGAAAAAAAGGCTAGATTGTTCAATCAGATAATTTTTTTCTTCTTTTTCTTGAAACGATTCACTTTAGTAGAGCACGGACTGCGGAACTCTAATCTAGCATCATGCAAAACATCTATCTATCGCTTCATGTAGGAGTGGCATGTCAAGTATTCTGTAATAATTTATGTGTTTTAGATGTTAGAAGGAATATGTATAACAGATCGACCACCTTCTCTCTTAAAAGGGCTCATGCACTTTCCCCGCTGTGTATTATATAAATGCTTTGGTTTCTTCTCATAACCACGGTCAATTTAACGCGGCAATCATCAGGTCGACATCCTTCACTATGATTGCGGTAAAAAATTCAGCACAACTAATTGGGATACTACGCTAAATTCAGCTAATTGTGATAACCCCATACTTTTATTGTCAGGAAATCTGGAAGCATTTGTGTGAGAAACCATAAAATCGGAATTCGGTTATTACTCTAAAAATGAAGCAAATATAAGGCATTTAAAAGTGCGAACCATTTTTTCTAAATTTCAGCTAATGGTTTGCAGCACCGTGATAGTAATATACATATTATATTTCTAGGAACACACCGTTTCCGAATGCCGAAGTCTATAAAAATGCATTTGTTTAAGACATGCCCAGTAAAACGTTGAAGTTAAAACTGCAATGTAAAATCGCATGCCTCCTATTTCTACAGTTCACTAAAATCGTTCTTCTCGCAATCGCCAGTGGCGCCATCGCCGGTTAAGTCCACCCTTCCTACGGTTACGGCTACGGCGGCTCCTACGGCGAAAACCTCAGCGGCTCCAACGCCGTAGTTGGCTTTCCTGTGGTCTCTAGGGTGGCAGCTTACCACACTGCCCCCTCCTACTCCGGCTACCACCAGTCGGTTCCGGTTGGATTTACCAAGTATTCCACCAACAACGGCGGTTTGGTAGTTCCGGCTGTTGCAGCGCATCCAGAATACGCCCCATATCGGTCAACGCCAGCCTTCAATCATACCTACAAAGCCACTGCCATCTTCGCCAACGCTTGTACAGTTTCCGGGCTGAACGGATACGCTGCCTATGGTACGGCTCCCATTTTTGCGGCTTACCACGCTGTCCCAGCAGTCTCCGGGTTTGGGAAGCATGGTGCCTACAATGCGGCTCCTTTAGGTACTTACCCCCTCGCTCCTGTCATTGCCGCCTACCATGACACTCCTGCCGTGGCCACTGTCCAGGGCGTTTCAAGGGTCTCCCGAGTGGACCCCTTTCATGCTAGACACAAGACTACTGTTCATACTCCAGGCGTGCCCGCCGTTCACACTCCACTGTCAGCCGTTGCCCATGTACCGGCATATATAGAGAGTACGGATACGCCGCCGGCGCTCTGGGATATGGGCATGGCCTCAGCGAGCTAGGATACGGGCATGGTCTTTTCCCTTATGGTCACAACTACGCCTATGGATTGAATGGTCTCAACTACAAGGCTCTAGTTCACAGGAAATGTGAGTTAAAGGATGCAATCTGAAATCTAAAGCTTCTTAAGTTATTTTCACTTGGTTAGTTCATGACCAGATTTCTCCTGTCTGTAATTTAAGGAGCCCTAAACTGAATCTTGAACAGCGTGTTGTCTGTTTCAGAAAATAACACATCAAGCATTCAAGATATACATTTGTCCAAGACCATTCGAGCAGAATGCCTGTTTTAAAGTGAAGATAAAGAGTCCAATGTTGCCTCGTTGTCACATTTTGGTTTCCCGTAATCAGACTGCTATCCTCAATAACAAAATACTTTTTGTAAAGGTTAGCTACCTAGGCACACAATGTTTCAATTGAAAGGTTACCACGAAAGTAGTTCTTAATTAATACTAACTATAGGCCTAAGTGTATCAGCTCCACCTTTAGAAAGCATGGAAAGTGAAATCGTGTGTTCTCATAGATAATATCAGCAGTAATGCACAAGCCAGATTATAGAAAAATAAGGGCGGTTATATATAAATGAAATGACCTGATGAGTGCACGAGTCTTGGAAGCGCTAGGGCACAAAGCTTGTTTGCATAAATTTGTAGTAATCAGTATCTTGCTAGCTCACCAACTAAACTGCACATTTTTTGATATATCAAGAAATGTGTGCCCGACCACGTTCCCTACTTGAAATATGATATGGAGTGAAAAAGAACAAAATTTTAGTTCACTTTATAGGTTCATAAGGGGCAGTATGTGCTTCTATTACCTAAAAATCCATGCTCGTTCAACGTTTGTGATAAAACTAGGAAACTGGTTGGTTCAATCTTAACTTAATAATAGTTTTTTTCTAATTTGGTGAATATTGTCGGTCAAGTTGTGGAGTATACAAAATCAATAACATCGAATATAAACAAGTGCGATCAATATACAAAATGCACGTATTTGTTTTACAAGAAATATTAGTTGAGGCAACTCTTAGTTATATTTAGTATAAAAAATGCATATAAACTGCTATCTAACACGTTATGAATAGCAATGGCAGTGACATGATGCAAACCATTCTAATGTCGAAAAGACATGGGGAAAAAAGTTATCTACATACGGTTAGTAGTTACTTTTAAAAAGTTACTGTAATTTATTGGCACATTCACAGTCCTGCTCACGATACATCCATAACTCAGGGTTCGGAGTTATGTCGATTTAAAGCCGATAAAAACCGATACAAAGTACACCGAATTCATTTTCACAAACATTCAAGATTTTAACCGACAAAGGTCAGTTTGTAGGTCTCGGCGTTTTCGGTTTAAACCGATAAAAGTACGTCTAATCCGTTGTTCTAAAATTCGGTTTTAACCCAAAAGACGCTAGTTTTTTAGGGCCGCTGTCGAGGTGGGTAGGCGAGGGCGGAAGGAGCAGGAGGGTTCTGCTCAGTGAGGTGCGAGCATCGTGTGACGTCTTCGTGATTGCCCTCTTCCAAGGTTCAACATGCAACAGAGAGGTCTTGGATTGGCCTTCGGGGCAGTGCTGAGTCCTTTCATGGGATCGGTCTTAGTCCTTGTCAAGTTCATGGTCATACAAAAAGTTCGGGTGTCATGCGCTTCAGAGGACAACGAGAACAAGTCGTTTAGAGTGCCTTTCTTAAGACCCTCCCTGAATAGCTTCCCTGTGGTTAGAAAAGATAAATACACATGTTGTTATTGTTGTTAGCTGTTTTACATTCCGCTGGCGTCGGTGTATGGTCATTCACCTTAGACGGTCACGTCGTCAAAATGGGAAGGAAAAGAAGCGTGCTGAAGATAGATGCCCGATGAATTCCGCGATTTTGAGGTGTGTCCTAGACGGAAAGTTGCAGTGAAGTACCACGAATGATATGTGCCGTTATTCTTTGCAGTGACCACAAATATCACAGCTACAACGGATCATCTGATCACGTTGTCCGAATGTGTTTCTATGCCTATTGACACTGATACAAACCACGGTGAACTTTTCTGGGAATAAATATACACCGAAAAAGTTAACGACAAATCGAATTTTAAAATAAACACCAAAAAAAAGTAAGCTGTAATTTCGAAAAGATAAAAGTCGAAAACGCGGAGCACTAGTCATTACTTAGGAAGGCGCCAAAAACATCACTATTGGTCATCGCGATGAGATGAAAACGCCCTCAATCACAAAGAGTAAAACAGAAAGCATAAAACACCGTGCTGTTTGAACGAGAATGTTGTCGACAGCTGTCGTGCTAAGGGAAGAAGCCTAGCTACGTGTTTACGGAGTTCCGTAGAAATGCTTTGCAAAGCTAAGTGTTCCAATACTCATGGAATTGCGAAGTTGGAAATGCTGCTAGAGACAAAATTAGAGGTTTTATGGACACATTAGACAGTGACATCGGCGTTGTGATTATCAGGTTTTAAGAAGCATTACGTGATGAATGTCAACCGGGATCTTTTTCTCGGAATGTGAATTTCTATTCATTCTGAAAGGATTACTTCACGACAGCGTTCATGCAAAGTTGCATTGTTAGGCAATTAACAAAAACTTAGGGCGATTGCCTTTTTTTCAGCGAGTAGATCACTCCTGACCGGCCCGATGTAAGCAAAAAAGGTTTAATGTGGCGTAAAGCAAAATAGCGTGAGAAAACAAAAGAGGGTACAATTTGTGAATCTGGAGGCTGAATGAATGTAACTACGTGGAAAGAAAAGAAGCAGCCACCGCAGACAAAAAAATATCTTCCTCATCAGTTCATTCAATATTCAATATTCATCTTCCGAGAATCAGGGAACTCCAATTCGGAGACACGCACTACGAAGCCACAGCCTACGCAACCCCACCAGCAGACACCTCTAAAGGCGTAATCCACAATATACCGGATTACGACAGTGCGGAAGACATCACCAAAAGCCTCATCTACAAGAAGAACCCCCCATCCTGCAGGTCCGTCGTATGGGAAACACCAACTCAGTCATCATCATCTTTGAAGGCCCAAAGGTACCATTCTACGTCTACTACAGAGGCGCGGAGTACCGCTGCTACCTCCACAAGAAAAAAGTCGAAGTGTGCGGCGCCTGTGGCCGCATCGGTCATCGCGCGGACGTATGCCCGACCCCTGACAAGCAACAATGCATAGAATGTGGTGCCCAAAACCCTACGGACAATCACAACTGCAACCCCAGCTGTGCGCTATGTGGCAAAGACCACCCCACGGGAGACAAGCGCTGCCGGAAACGATTTCAGACGCCTTTCCTCATCAAACAGCGCCAGTGGGAAAAACGGCGACAACAGCAACAAACACTACACAACCGGAGCGACGGAGACAGAGACCCATTGCTATCAAGTCAAGACGACAAAAAGACAGCGGCGACCCAACGCCCCTCCCGATCCCAATCAAGGAACACGGCTGACAGCCGCAAGGCATCCCAGTCCAGATTTTCATCGGAACATAGACCCCAGGCGAAACAAGAAAGCAAGACCTCATCCAACAACAACAAGATGAGCTGGGCAAGTGCAGTCTCCCAGTCTAAACCCACTATGACAGAAAACCCCACCCTCCCCTCATCTCACAACAAAGAGCTTACTAAAATCAAACAAATGCTCGAAATACTACAAGCAGAGAATAAGGCCCTCAAGGCCGAGATCGCTCAACTCAAGGCAACACCGCCGAAAACGGCTGCACCCGCAGAACCAGAAACGACTCCTATAGAGATAGGTGCACCCCCGGCAGTTGTAGAACCTACCGCGCAAGACGCGGATTCAGATTCCGATGTCGAACACCTACCCGCGAAACGCAGAGCGGTAGAACAATCCCCTCCTTCACAGGGGACAACCGCCCGCGCCGGCAACTTTAAGCGTAGCATCAGGGAAGACATGATCATAGATAAAATCACCAGGGTCATTGATCTCAAATTCGAGGTAATCCATAAAACCTTCCACACCATGATCACACAATTTGCCGAGAATTGTAATGCTAGAATTACGGCCCTCGAAAACGCCCAACAGAGGCCCAGCGTAGGGCCCATTAAAGTAACTAAGCCTTACAGCCGCCCGACTAACGATGGCCAGGATTAGCGGTAAAAACACTACGCACATCATATGGCAATGGAACTGCCGCGGATTCCGCCGCAAGAGGGGGAATCTCCAGCAGTTCTTACAAAATAACAATTCCGAAGCGCCCGACATAATTGCACTCCAAGAGACGGGGGGCAGGCCAAATTATCAGGCTATGCGTCCTTCTGTGCCGATGTATCGGGCACAGGCAAGGCGACAATTACTACGTTAATCAAACGAAACATACCGGCGCTCCAGCACGAGACCGGCATTACGTCGATAGAACACGTCCTAGTGGAAATTATTCCTACACAAAAGCGAAGAACTGGCAGTCTGTTTGTGCTCAACATATACAGCAACCCTAAACAGCAACACCGATTCCTCAGTTTATTCAGGAAAGCTATACAAGTAGCAAATAAACAACCCCTAGTTATAGTAGGCGATTTCAATGCGCACTACTCTGCATGGGGTTATGGCACCGATCACCGCAAGGGCCGCCTATTGTGGCTAGACGCACAGCAGGAGCAACTAACATTGCTCACAGACCCGACACATCCCACCCGCATGGGAAACTGCGTCAGCGTAGACACTACACCAGACTTAACCTTCACCAAAAACGCGTCAGGTGCCACATGGCTCAACACGCAAGAAAACTTGGGAAGTGACCACTTCATAGTGGCCACCACAATCCAAACGGGTCCCGCCAAACCTAAAGGCAAACCAATCCACCTCACGGACTGGGACGCCTTCAGGCAATTACAAAGAAACAAGAACAAACCTAGCGTTTCTGAGATAGTAGACATAAAGGCATGGGTCGACAGCTTACAACAAAATGTTATGCAGGCGACCAAAACCATACCAGAAGAAGCTAACATCCAGGCGGCAGATGCCAAGCTACTTCACATGTGGGAAGCAAAAGATGGCTTACAAAGACGACTAAACCGACACAAACTAAATAGATCCCTGCGCAAACGCATAACAATGTTAAACAAACAAATCGAAGACTATGCGCACCAACTAACATGCCAAAACTGGCATAGTGCGTGTGATGGTATGGAAGCGCAAATAGGCATGGCCAAAACATGGCGCATACTCAGATGCCTACTCGATCCCGAAAACAGTAAGACTACGCAGAGGCACAACCTCAGCAAAATAATCCATACCTACCCGGGATCAGACAAAGACCTAATCAATGAACTCAAAAATCGATACCTCGGAAACCATCCCAAAATGCCCTTGCCCTCATACACGGGAGACCCAAACCCAATAATGGACGAGCCGATTACGGCAGCAGAAGTACGCGAGGCCATACATGGTCTACGAACGCACTCCGCTTCGGGTCTAGACAGAGTAACAAACAAAACCATACGAAACCTGGACGATGATTCCATAGAAGCACTAACTAAGTATTTCAACAAATGTTGGGAAACTGGACATATTCCTGAACAGTGGAAGGAAGCTAAAATTGTCATGATACCAAAGCCAGGCAAGAGGTTAGCAGCTAGAGAATCTGAGACCCATCTCGCTCACCTCCTGCCTAGGCAAACTCCTGGAACACATCATCCTTACTCGTTTAAACAAACACATGGAAGACCACGACCTGTACCCTCACACGATGATAGGATTCAGGCCCAAGTTGTCCACGCAGGACATTATGCTTCAAATTAAGCACCAGATAATAGACGGTGATCACAGCTCAGAACTTGATACCCGAGCCATTCTTGGCCTTGATCTAACTAAAGCCTTTGATAATGTTCACCACGAAACCATCCTAACCCAGCTAAACAAACTAAGAATTGGCTTTAGAGCTTACAATTATATAAAAGACTTTTTTACAGACAGGACAGCCATTATCACTGTCGGTGGGGTAACCTCGGAGAGCATTTCGCTCGGAAATAGAGGGACACCGCAGGGCTCGGTCCTGTCTCCCTACCTCTTTAATGTGGCCATGCTAGGACTGCCAAGCAAGCTAGCCAAAATCCCTAAGCTACAGCATAGCTTATATGCAGACGACGTCACACTCTGGGTAACCGGAGGGAGTGACGGTGAAATACAGGAAACTTTACAAACCGCGATCGATGTAGTCAACGAATACGTAACACCTAAAGGACTCTCCTGCTCCCCGCAAAAGTCAGAGTTATTACTGTATAGACCTACGTGCAGAGGTAGAAAAACTTCCTCCACACACCCCCAAATCACGCTCAGATCTAACGGACAGGACATTCCAATAGTATCGAGCATCAGGATCCTTGGACTCAGAATACAGGCCAACGGACACAACAATGAAGTGATAAAGTCACTGAACTCGCACGTGCATCAAACGACAAGACTCATTTCGCGCATCGCCAACAGACACCACGGCATGAAAGAAACTAATCTACTCAGACTGGTACAGGCTTTCGTTATAAGCAGAATAGTCTACGCTACCCCATTCCTGCAACTAAAGAATGATGAACGTTCCAAAATTAACCTTATGATCAAGAGAGCCTATAAGCAGGCTCTACACCTCCCAATCACCACCCCGAACGAAAAGTTTGAGGCTCTAGGAATACATAATACTCTTGACGAGCTCATAGAAGCTCAAAGAATTGCCCAACTGGAGAGACTCTCACAGTCCCCGACGGGGCAGCATATTCTCCAATCACTCGGGATTACATATAACACCCAATTTGGACCAAAGCTGGACATTCCCATAGAGCTCCGAAAACACATACACGTCCCACCATTACCTAAAAACACCCACCCTCTGTACAACCAAGAGCGCAGAAAGGAAAGAGCCAGAACCTTACAAAAGCGCTTTGCAAATTCTAAAGACGTGGCCTATGTAGACGCGGCCGAGTATCGTGATCGAGACGCCATGGTAGTGGCTGTACTTGACCAACAAAATCAAACCATCGCAGCAAGCTCAGTCATTACAACCTCGCCGGAGGTCGCGGAGGAAGTCGCAATCGCCTTGGCGTACGCTTCATCCTCAACCAAATTCATAGTAAGCGACTCAAAGTCAGCCATACGAAACTTCGCGAAAGGGCGCATTTCGCCCGAAGCCCTCAAAATTCTAGTCCAGGTACCCGAAACCCGGCGCAGATGGACACAACTCGTTTGGGCACCGGCGCACTCCGGTCTGCCGGGAAACGAAGCTGCTCACAGTGCGGCCCGAGAATTGGCCATCCGCGGCCGCACGACAACCTCTCACGATGAGCAGCTCGAATCCCTTCGTCGTTCAGGTAGGAACCGGATGGTGTCCTACAAGGAAGTCCTACAATACTACAGACAGGGCAGGGAGCATTACCCCGCCGCTCACAAAAACTTAGATAAAAAACAATCAGTTACTTGGCGCCTTTTACAAACTCACACATTCCCAAACCCAGTGACATATAGTCATCTGTATCCAGGGCTATATACAGCAGATTGTAAATTATGCGCAGGTAGGGCCGATCTTCACCACATCATGTGGGCGTGCCCCCTGATAAGTACCCAAAAACGCACCAGCTCATTACCTCCCCTTCCCATTACCACCTTAGAGCAGTGGGAGACTGCACTGCTTAGCTCAGACCCGGATCTCCAACTTCGGGTCGTCCAGATGGCCGAAGACGCCGCCAAAGCCCAAGGCCTGGCCGCCGCCTGAGGAAGAAGAGGACGGGCCCTCCCACTCCCCTCCTCCCTAAACCCCATCTCGGACAACATAAAGTTTTTACTACTACTACTCATTCCTGAATGCATGTTGGTAGGATGTGATAGGTGAAAACGAATAGCGGCGAACGAAGGGCATTTTTAAGGTACAAGACAGAGGATGGGCGAGGGTATGCTCTAGGTTTCACCTATCGCTAAAACACAAAATTGAGAGATTGGAATGCTCTTAATGTATTTTCTTATATTATTACAGAAATTATTCAAGATGAAAAGGACTCAGCACATCACTGGACTAATTAAAGACTCGCAAAGGTGTGCCTTACTATAAAAGCAACGAATTACTAGGGATATTATTGCTTGACTTTAATACATTCATTCTGTCACAAATATAATAGTCTTTTATTGACTTTAGTATAAACATAACAAAGAAAAAAAGAGTCACACTAAACAAACCTTTACTCTCAAATGTCTACTATGTAGGTAGGAGGTAGGAAAAGAGTTCACAAAGGTGCAAACAATTTGAGGAGCTACCCTCAGTTAATTGAAATGAAACATGACGGGGAACCACAATTCTAATCTCGTAAACGAAAGAGCAAATTGATTCTAAACATTGTACACTTAATTGACGTGTTTGACCGTATGAATGACACAACATCCAAGCGACAGCAAGTTGTGTCTATTAAATAGCGAGACTGGTGGCAAAAGTGTCACTTATTTTTGCGTTCTTATAACTTAACTGTTATACCCTCCAACATGAAGGCCAATCTCTAATTTATACACTGTTGCATAATGATACTGTCGGAAATAATGCTACAGAATATTATGTGTCTACACCCATAAGCAGTTAAAGCGAGTAGGCTGGCGAACTGGTTAAGAGTAGACATAGTAACAGGGGACAAAAAAAGAACGGGCAGACACGAAACTCGGAGTTGCGTGTCTGTCTGTCCTGTTTTTGTCCTCTCTGTCTAGGGTTAGTATAGATACCCATAAGCAGCCTTGTCATTCTCTTCTTTAACTCGTTCAGTGTTCTTACCTTGAAAACTTTAATTCTCGGAGTCGTGGGAGGTATCCAGTGTATTGATTGTCTATATGTTTTCAAATTGGACTAAAATTTACGTCGTGTACCATGTGAATATTTCCTTTCAGCCAGCCGGTCCTGTTCTCCGGCGAGTCTTGCCATGAAGTCAGTACAATCGTGTTCTTGGCATCTTTTCGTTTCTAACTAGACTAAACACTGTGAAAAATAGCCAAGATTTTTGCAACATTCAGCGAGTAAGCATTCGCTAAATAGCAGACATGATGAACATTTTGAATAAAGAAGTTTACACAAATTCAACATGCGAAATGCGCACACCAAACGGGTTCCCAAACACTAGTCGGAAGAAGAGAGACTGCAGAAACAAAATTGTATTTATTGCATGAAACTCCTCAAAGTGTATCTGACTTGCTGGACTCAATGTGATCACATGTGACGAAACATAGATTATTCTGAACATTGTAAGGACAGAAATACAATCGTTGCTCTGAAATTTACTGAAGTCAACGAGAACGAAAATAGCTGGTGAAGACACACAACGAGGAAAAAGAGAAAACATGATTACATGCAGCACTGTTTCAAACAATAAAACCTCGATTACGAAAGTGCATGTAGTATGGGTGAGGAGGTATATATTGAAGATTTTTAGATGATAACATTAAACTCTATTTTTCTAGAGTCTGGTTATGTAAAAATTATAAATCGTACGACGATGGTATGCACAATTTAGTAAAAAGAAAATGGAAAGTGGCAAATGAAAAAAAAACATTAACACAGACCACAAGGCCGGTGGGATCCAAATTGCGATTGGCGAACTCGTGACGCGTTTAATTCAAAATCACATACCTATGAAATATACAAGTAGCTCGACAAATATGCGTTGGAAACCGGCCATGGAAACGGTTATGTTAGAATCAACTTAATATTTCTTTCACAAACACAGAAGGTAAAGCGGGTTTTACTTTACACTTTTTGTCAATGCGTACACTACCTCTGTTTTACGGTAGTATTCCTATTCTTCAAAAAGATTCCTTTATTAATTTAGAAATAGGTTTCTGATCTTGGCCCATGGGCGTGTCTATCGGCGTGCGCTGGTTCACTGTTTCTTTAAATGAGCTCATTCGGAAATCCTTTAACGTGCCCGAAAAAAGGACTATACCGTATTCTGATTTTAGGAGTTACTTTCGCTTTTATAATTAAAATTCCCCTAAATGAACATTTATAGAAGCTTGGTCACGCTGACAAAAATGGTAAGCACATTCTTTGCAGTGGATTTTCCAGGGACGAAGAGAAGACATCTGAATGGTACCCCCACCGAGGATTCCATCTAATTTCTGACACATGCAATGAGATGGTGATAAGTGACTGGAAGTGCCACAAAGCCTGTGAGCTCATTCATGCGCTGAGCGAATGAGCTCTTTTTTTACGTGGTGGGTCACACCGACCCTTGAAGACTTAATCCACAAAGAAAATAAAAGAGAGAAAATTCTGGATAGCAAGATCGGCAAAGAACTTGACTCATGATCTACAGACCAAGGTGGTGAGTTCAAATCCTGCCTCGGGGCTGAAGCCTCTTTATATGGTCCTCTGTGGGCGTAACTCTTTCTGGTGGTAATTTTTCGTTACAACCTTTCTGCCAGAACCGGCCGTGACAGCCGGCCGCTAAATGGCAAACTTTACAGAACTCCATGAAAATCGGCAAATCAACATTTTGTGATAAAAACACGAAGTGTGCTATACTTACTAAAACACAGTTCTATTGCTTCCGAACGCTAAAAAGAATGTTTTGTACACAATCAACTTACCCGCGACTGAGAGTTAGCTATTTATCTTTAAAAATAATTTCTGTACGTTTATATTTATACATACATATATATATATATATATATATATATATATATATATATATATATATATATATATATATATATATATATATATATATTCAGTTCATTATTTATTATATATTCAGTAGGTACAGTGCATTTTTTCAATGCACATTAGGGGGAGGGCTGATAAGAATAAAATATTATTGACGATAGTTGTATTACAGCATAGTTCAAGAGATCCCCAAAAAATGTTAGGGCCTGCGAAAAATATGAGAGAACACAGGTAACAAAGAAGTAATTTTCAAGCCCACTTTCTGTTTGTTTGCTGAACATTTATACACGTACAAATTTCTTTAGATTAGAAGTATCCCCCATCCTTAACAGCATCTGTGTGTTGCATCAATCTACGCTATAGGAGGCTTTAGGATGTTCCTTTTTATATATTTGAAGCCCTGTGTGAATGTTTTTCACATCTAAGTCGGCGTTTTTACAGCCGCACGTTCAAGGCTACAGACGATTCATGATAGAGCGAAATTTGATATTTGTGTAGTATCTTGGTATCTTGGTGATAAATTTTCAAACATGTGGAAAGTTAGCGTTTCCTGTCCAACGTTAGCATTTCTTTCACGGTGACCAACAACTAAACTTGTTTTCTGGCTTACACCTGACTTCCTTGAGCCTCAGTTTGTAGGAAAATGAGAGAATTAAACAACACT
Source organism: Ixodes ricinus (assembly GCA_037355805.1). Lineage (NCBI taxonomy): Eukaryota > Metazoa > Arthropoda > Arachnida > Ixodida > Ixodidae > Ixodes > Ixodes ricinus. The sequence goes on along the minus strand of JAZHYW010023036.1, from coordinate 5,308 downwards.
ACGGGTTGTTCAGTTGTTCTCTGACATTTTTGTTTTTAAATCATTAAACTATTGCGATAGTGAGGCTTCAATGCCCAAATGTTCTGTTGTCCCCTGTCACCTTTGGCTAATGTATGGCAGTACGCCACTTATGCGGTGAACAAGAGGAAAACCCTACTTCGTTTTTTAAGGCCACTTTAGGCTGAAATAAAGTAGCATAGCTCATACTGGAGCATATTTGGCAGAAGCTAGGAACAAGCTATGTCTCCTTAAAACCCAAACTTAGGCTAACATCGGTATATATCTGGCTGCTTTCTATAAAATATAATAAACAATTGATTCAGTGAGTTGGTAAAGGGATGTGTATTTTATTGGGGCAGTTTCGCAAAACAAACAAAAAGAGTGAGGTAAACAAAAGTTGAATGGTGTACAGTGATTAATTGACGAAAAATGCTAAACTCGAAGAAGACATGTTAAATCAAAAAAGTTTTAGGAAGAATTTAGTATAGGAGCCTTTGTTTTATGAAAAGATTGAGCTTCGGTACCATAGAATTATTTTGAGAATGCAGCTGGGAACGAAAACGAGACGCCTGTTTGGTCACGATAACGTTCGCCTTTATTTTTAGTTCAATCAAAGTAATTCTTCAGTGGTTCATAATGTGTGTGTCATCTGGATGCTTGGCATGTTGTTTTCTGAAATGGACAAAGCGTAATCGAGTGAGTCAAAGTTTCTGTAATTACCTGCGCGATACATGTGTTCCTCTTCTAGCCAAGAGAAGAAATATGACAATGTATTTTGAACTTACACTTCTTGTGGATGAGCGCCTTGTAGCTGAGGCCATCAAGCCCATAGGCGTAGTTGTGACCATAAGTGGACAGACCATGTCCATATCCTAGAGGGCGAACGCCATGACCGTATCCGAGAGTGGTGAGTCCATGACCATATCCTAGAGCGCCAACACCGTATCCGTAAGCTCCGTAGGCCGGAACGTGGGCGACGGTAGACAGTGGAGCGTGAACGGCCGCCACGGCTGGAGTCGCGTGAACAGTGGTCTGGTGGCTAGCGTGGAACGGATCAACCCTGGAGACCCTGGAGACACCCTGGACAGCGGCCACGGCAGGGGCAGCGTGGTAGGTGGCAACAGCGGGGGCGGCGTGGTAAGTAGCTAAAGGAGCCGCATTGTATGCGGCATACTTGGCGAACCCAGACACTGCCGGCACAGCGTGGTAGGCGGAAAGAACAGGGGCTGCGCTGTACCTGGCGTATCTGTTCAATCCGGAGACTGTAGAAGCGGCGGCGTAGACGGGAGCCCCATCGTAGACACTAGTAAAAGCAGGCGCAGACCGATACGTGGCATATGCTGGGTGCGCTGCAACAGCCGTGACTGCCGGAGCGCCGTGATAGGTGGCGTACTTGGCCAGCCCGACCGGAGCAGTTTGGTAGTAGCCGGAGTAGGAGGGGGCGGCGTTGTAAGCTGCCACCCTAGAGACTAGAGGGGACCCGGCGACGGCGTAGGAGGCTCCGAGGCCATAGCCATAGGAGCCGCCATAACCGTAGCCGTAGGAAGGACGGACGTAGCCGGCGATAGCACTGCCGGCAATAGCGAGAAGAAGGCTGGTGGTGAGCTGCAGAAATGAAAGAATATGACCAGAATCAAATGTGTTGGACTTTTGACAGAAAAGAGTTTTGATTTTGGGATTTAGCACCACGTACTCAAAATAAATGTTAGTGCATAAGTAGCTTTCACGAATTGATATTTCTAGATGACAATATCTGACCACTGAGGTAACAAAATATATTCAGTATTAATCTTGAGGGTGGTCGTGACACTTTTCTAGAAAGGCGAGTATCTACCTTAAAGTGATATTACGGAATAATTTTGAATGAGCATATAGGGAATTGAAGAATTGATTCTTATGTTTGACAGATAGCCTGCTCACAAAAGCCAAAGAAAAACTATATTTTCTTATTTGTTGATAATACAGCCGGAAGTTGGGCACCAATAGGTTTGGTGACATAATACTAATGTTAATTTACTTACCGAAATCATGGTGATCGATGTCGAGCTGAGGTGTTAAGTGCTTCAGTGGTATTGGCTTATGAGCGGGTACACAGAGGCTTATATACTACACACTATGGAAAGGGTATGTACCTTCTCAAAAGAACTAAGATTTCAACCTCTTTTTGGTGTTGTGTGTAATGGAAATTATTATGGCAATAGTGAAAATTCCCCTGTCCTGTTTTCAATTTCGTTCAATGCTCCCATCAATGTAAAGTATAGCTATCTCCAAATAACTCTGCTTACTAAGTAAAAAAACTTAAATTCTTGCACGGCACTTAATTCACTTCGATTGACATGACTACGCTTCTGCTTTGCATTAAGGAGCGCAATTTTTATGCATTCCTTTACCCTCTAGTACAAGTTGGCAAAAGAGGAAGAAAAAAGCAAACGCAATCTGAATAAAGAACTTTTCTAAAAAGAAATAAATGTACTGAAGTATTCGTCATTCTTTGACCGGCTACACAAATAAAACGACGAGATGTTTGGTAACGTGTTTAAGTAGAAATTATTCGCGCAGTTTGATTTTTCCACTTATTTTCCTGCCGGCTATTTTAATTACACTATGCTAACTAAAATAAAGTATATATAATATATTAAAATAGAGCAGCGATAGAAAGAGTAACATGTCCCTTCATCAAATGGGCGCAGAGAAATGTCACATTCTTTTCTACTGTTACGTCTGGAAATATAAATATTTTTATAAGTACACGTATGCATCCTATACAGGGTCTATAAGTGTACTTAAAAGGCACTAAAATAACTTGACCACAACCATTCTTTGGCTTATATCTTTAAAACAAGCGGAATCATTACTTTTAGTGCCGACAGTTTTTATGTTTTAGATACAAAACATATGTTCCAAGTATTATCAGGCGAAAGTTGGAAGTCATCAGCTCCTGGAAACTGAGTGGACAATGTAAACTTTTTTTATTGTTAGTGATTTGTGGTGAAAACACTCGCAAGCGAAATATTCTTTACGTGTTCTGAAACAGGAAATGAGAACTTCTAGAACGATGCACAGAAATATTTTTAGCTACAACTTTATTACACGTGTATTTCAATTCTTTTATGAAATATGTAACTTCGCTTCTTAAAACTGAGACAGCAATCGATCGGACAGAAGTGGTTATTTGATGATACTTAAGCCTCCTTGTCCCCACTTAAAAATACCTGTTGTAAATATAGAAAAATATTCTTCAGTTTTTTTTTTTATTTCAGAGGCTTACGATGAGGTAGTAATTTTAGAACAACTGCTTCAAATCTTGTAAATTTGAGCATAATGTCCCATAACGACTTAGAGCATCAGGGTTCCAACCAGTTCATGAACTCGGTTAGAACCGAGCAAGACTGTTCCACTCCTGCTTGGTTCTAAAAAGTCCGAGGACACCTAAGCAGTTCTAATGAGTTTTGAATGCGAAAGCAAAAATGTCGTTCTTCCGCTCCCTTAGTTCGACTGCGGCGTTGTGGCGTGGACGGCTACGTTCATTCATTCATTCATTCATTTCACCTTAAGGGCCCGTTAAGGGCATTACATAAGGGGGGGGCGTAATCAGAATTTGAACAATATAAAAGCCAAAACACAAGTATGACACAATCGGGGAACTTGAAGAAATTATACAAAATTGAAGCTAATGACAAGAAAGCTGTAGTTTTACTTCAGAGGAGAAATCAGCGGGTTCCAAGATGGTGACAATGTAGGATGGGAGACTGTTCCAGTCGCTGATGGCTTGAGGAATAAATGACCGATTGAAAGCGTTAGTAGAGCCAGAAATGCGTTTGATGGTGCAGACGTTGTTGAGGCGAGAAGATGTTCGGTCGGGGCTAATAACAAAGTGGTTTTGAGGTCGGGAATGTGGTAGTAGATATTAGGAATAAGGCACAGCTGAGAGACTTTCCTGCCAAGCTGGAAAGAGGACATGGTTAGTTGAGTTTTTAGCGCTGAGACATAGAAGGAAAAGTCATAAGTGGATGAAATGAAGCGCGCAGCTCTGTTCTGAACTGCCTCTAGGGTATTGATGAGGTACAGTTGATGGGGATTCCAGATGGTTGAGGCATATTCTAATTTTGGTCTGACGTACAGTGCGCTGCAATATGAAAGACCCACTCGGGCAGCGTGGCCGAGCGTTCTGAGTGGGTCTTTCATATTGCAGCGCACTGTACGTGTCAAAAGCCAGCTTACGGACAAAGGATGGAGCGCTTTTCAAGTTACGTCTGAATAGTCCAAGAGTTCTAGATGAATCGGCAGTAATGGCTTCGATGTGATTATTCCAGGAAAGGTCTCATGTTAGTCTTTGTCACGTTCGCCCGGCACAGCACGCGAAATAATGAGGCGAGACGACGATAACGAGAAGAAAAAAAAAGATATACATGTATTTAACAGAACTTATAAGAAAGAAAGAAGAAAGAAATATTTGGTAATATTCAAGGTATAGCTCACAAAGAAAAACAAACAAACAAAGGAACACCAGGACGAGTGTCACGTTCGGTCCCTTCCAAAATCCCGAGTCTCCGTGGTCAAGTCACTCACGACTCTTTGATCGGACGGTGCCACGATGGGTCCTGTCCTGGACGATGTCTGGTCCGTAGCGCCGACCGAATCTCGGAGCGTAGCCGGTTACGGGCAGGGTCGGTTTCGGAGCGTAGCCGAAATCGTTCCCCGGGTCTTGCGGAGCACGTCCAAACACGTCCGCCCTCGCTGGCTCTCGGGTAGTCGTCCTCTTCTTTCTTTTCCCTTCGCCTTCCTTGTCACAAATAAATTGCAGATATCCTCTTCTTTCTCTTCTCCGGTTCTCACACGTGACAGTCTTACACCAAGGTATTTAAACACAGTAGCGGTCTCAATCAGATCGAACTCCAAGAAGTAATTGAATGACAGGGTGGTTTTTTTCCTGGTGAAGTGAATTAGTTTGAATTTAGACTTGTTTTATAACATCATCCTCTCTTTGCACCAATTGTTAATTTTATCTAGATCCCCTGTAGCTGGTTATTATTTTGCACACAAGTTACTTTGTTATATATGACGCAATCGTCGGCGAAAAGGCGTATTTTTGAAGAAATCCCAATGGGAATGTCATTATTAAATATTAAAAAGAGTAAGGGCCTAAGGAGGGACCCCTGGGGGACAACAGAATATACATTTATTTCGGAAGATTCATGATCATTAATGGACGTGAGCTGTACACGCGAAAAAAGAAAGTCACGAATCCATGCAAACGTTAATTGGTCGAGGCAAAGAGGTGATAGTTTAGAAAGAAGGCGTTGATGGG